>OW388304.1:21149053-21451553 GCA_936450465.1 Gibbula magus
TTCTCAGTCTTTCCAAAGGTTTATGATTGTAGGGTTATGGAGCGGTTAAATAAGATTATCAGTGTATCCAAAGCTTTATGATTGTAGGTTTACGGGACGCTTAAAACAGATTCTCAATGTATCCAAAGGTTTATGATTGTAGGTTTACGGGACGCTTGGACTATGTACAGTTCTTACCTTCCTGCAACCTGTGTTCCTGCTGTATTCCGGATGGAAGAAAGATTCAAAGGCAGTGCAATGACAATAAACAGTCCTGTGCCGTGTTCAAGATAGGTTTCAAAGTAATCGCTCAAAGAGCGATTACTTTGAAACCTATCTTGAACGCGATTGCTCAATGTAGCGCTACGTAGCAAGGCGAGCAAACTTTGAGGAATTTGCACTGTGTCGTTCAAGAGAGAAGAAGCGCTCATTGAGCGCTACATTGAGCGCTACATTGAGCAATTTAAGCGCTCGCTGCTATTGAACGGGGCGATGGTTAATCAATAATGTACTTGTTAGACATGTCATTGGACAGATTACAATAACTGATAACGATTGTCCTCAAACAGCGCATAGACCCTTGCATTTATATTGCCTAAAGCATTGCGTCCTAGGTCAAATTGAACTACATTCAATTTCTCCCATATCATTTATAAGTAGATAGTTGTAAGTTATCGAATCTTTGACCGTGGACGTGTTAATTTCAGCAGTACAAGACACTGTACTCCAAACTGGCAACGTTGATGAAGTGGGGAAAATGAGTGGAAATGGAATGTGAACATTCGTACTTTGATTGTTTTCAATTAGTATAATAATGCAGCTTTCAGTTTAACATTAGGACGAAATAATAGTTTGTTCACTTCATTTTGATGCATCCAAATAACAATATTGCTTTGTTGATTGTATGTGTTATCGTTTTTTGTCATTATTTACTGAATTTAATTCAACGGCTTTTGTTGAAGGTCACCTACTAAATTAATTAAGTCTAAGTGGCAGTTTGCATTTAGTAAATGCAGCATGTGATATAATCTCATTTGCCTTTTTGCTAAGGTTTGACAACAGGCATTAGATTAACTCAATGCATTTCAATGTACATTGTCATTTGAAATAAAAGAAACAAAGAGATATCAATCGGAAATTATTTATTGTAATACGAAACATAAGTATACATCAGAAAGCTTGCTTATGAATAAATAAGTAGGCAGTGTCCATACTAAATACATTATATGCACACAGATGTCCGTTGGATTATACAGAGAAAAACATCAATTAAGGTATTACACAAATAATTATAAATGCATTTATGTAAATCATGAGTGTATTAATTTATGAAAGGAACTCGATGTAATACGTATCACATGTTCATGTTATGATAAATTGCGCAGTAAGTAATCCAACCAACGCGTTAACAGTCCCATTTAGACTAATGGTAATTTTCTGAAATAAACATTTATCAAATCAAAATGTGTTTAAATAATACACAACAGAAGACTCAGAGATATCATTATTGTCATACGCTTTGTAAACTTACTATGATGTGATTTGATGCTTATTTTATACAATGGTCCTGACTTGGACTTAGTCCCACTAACAAGCAAGCGCATTGTTTTGAATTTAATATATGTATATGTTCTACAATATGTATTGAGGATTAGTAGCGCGTAGAGCAAACTTATAATGTATTTTATGTTTTGTATCTACATGTATGTATGATATTGGAACAACAAATATGAACACACTTACCGCGAATATAGCTAGGTGTCGAAAACGTTCTACCGCACATAATAAATACAACCCCCCCCCCCCCCCCCCCCCCACACACATACCCCATTATAACAACACATGTTCTCATTCAAACACCACATAAAATTATACCCATTTAGAACGAACATTCGTCGTACACACCCCACATCCTCGCCTTCAGTTTCACTCCCATACTCTCAAATTCATTCTCCCGTACAGAAACACACGCATAAAACCACATTCTAAAAACAATGTACATGATATGATACACCATATGATAATACGTAAGATTACGGTATAAAAAGCGTTTCGGTCAATTTAAGCACTTTTCGTCAGTCTGAAAGAAATTATTGCATATATTGATAAAGACGTTTTCACAAAAAGTAAATTTAAACTTTGTTGCAAAAGGTTACCGTGAGTTTGATTTTTCTCTCTCTCTTCTTAATGGGAAGGTTCTTATTCGAGGAGACATTCCTGTTTAAACATACTTAATGTGAACATACATGATTATAACTCTATCCAGTGAAAACGCAACATTTTGTTGACTTCAGATTGAAAAACTAAACTAAACTAATTATGGTCGTCACCCCAACAAGGTCGTTCACTAAGTGTGAACTGCTATATATTTTAGATGTCTAAAAATATATTTAAAAAAAAAACAATCACAAGGAAATATTTTCAATCAATAATTGCCATATGTTATCTGTATTACATGAGCTACTGGCAAAGGTCCCATCCAACATTAAAATGTAGCCATTTTGCACACGCATTAACCTTGAGGAAATTACATAACGATATACTGTCCTATGATCACTTGCATGGACAGAGACGAAAGGTTGACACATTCATAATGAACAATTGATAACGTGTGGCGCTGTTCTATATATAATCTTGGAAGAAAAAATATATTGAGATTAAGATTAAGATTTGGCCTATTCTATCTTGGAATATTTTTATATTCCAAGATGGTATAACATATCTTAAGATATGTATGGCTCTTATAGCTGTCTAATTAGCCTCATTGTTGGGGTTCACCCTGCACTGTGTAGGCATAGCATTAGTATTGATAATTACCGTGATGGCAACTATGAATTTTGCTGGAGCGCCCTTAAAGGAAGGCCGAAATACATTATTTTCTATTGAATTCTTACTGCAATTGGTTCATAAGACTATTTTGTGAAAAACGAGACCCCAAAGAAATCCACATGTTGTTCCTATATTTAACTACAGCGACTTAAACTTTGCCGAAAACATCGTCTGCTTTTCATCCGCGAGCATCAAACCAAAAATGGGGCGGGGCTTAGAGAGTTGGAAGATACCGGAAGTGACGTACGTGAAGGGACGGGGTGTAAACATTAGCTTACTATTTACAATGGCAAACACTGGGGAATCGGTCAGTTAATCTGTTATATCTATGCTTTGCAATGATGCCACATCGCTGTCCTGCTGTAAACTGTTCGAGTAATGTTAGTTATCAAGTTCCACTTTACAAATGTCCCAACATATCGTTATATATGTCAAATATAATTGATATGAATAGTGAAAGACGTTGGATTCATAGACATTCATAGACATAGGATAAATCAATGCTAATGAGATATAAGATGAAAAAATGAAACCAAGATATGATAATATGAACGAAGTATAGTTGAGATAGTCGGTGTTGTTGTTAGTTTTTTGTTGGAGAATGATTGTGTTTAAAATAAAACAACAAACGTGAGATTAGCAGACTCCGGCGAAGTAGGCCCTATTGTAAGCCATCGACAATTAAAGCACATCACAACATCCTGTTTTTTAACGCCGTTAATCAACCGACAACCTAATTTACTAACTGTACATTACAACAATCAAGCAACTCTCCACATATTTTAAAACATCAAAAGTACTTGGTTATCAACGATAGTAATACGTCTACGAATTCACCGTTTACGAATCCACCTACGAAAACACCGCATCCCCAATGTTACATTTTACGATCAAGTTAGTTATCACTTATTAACAATAACATTGAATCACTTGTATTTCGTTAGATGGTAGCATATCTGAGATCACGATAAATCAGCAGCATGTCACTAATTTACATTGACAGTAAAAAAATTGAGGAAACAAAACCGATGGCAAACAAGTTAATAGTTAATGTTGGTGACGTCCAAATAACAATCGTCAATTACTTCGAGTTCAATATGGTTCGTTGTTACCAAAGAGCTTGGTTGTTGTCGGTTTTGGATTACATTCAGAATCTAATAGATAATAAAATAATGTTTTCAATCAAATGTGTGGTTAATCAACAATTTAATCAAATTTAAAACAGCATTGTATTAAAACAGAACTTTTTGCTATTGTAAACTTTCGCCACTTGGACATTTCAGCAAGAGTGTCAATTAATGTAAGAAACTTACCTTATAAACGTATCCAAACGGACAATATGAATATCCAAATGCACATTAGACACAGATTGTACACCTATAAATCCACCAATGACAGTACTTTGAAACAGAAGATGGTCAAATACTAACCCTCTTACAGCAAAAGTCTTTTCGCAAATGGCAAGATAAAAAACCAAACAGATGATAATACACTGAAATGAATTTCATTGGTACATTATTTAATCCAATGAGACAAAATGCGTTCATGCTGTTACAACTGGTGTGGCGCCGACTAATCACTGTTCTAGACAGATAATTGCGTAAGTATCACCTGCTTGTGATTACAGGTGAGGTGGGCTCTCAGAGGTCACGTGATGGCTCTCAGAGGTCTCGTGATAGTCCCTCACGTGACAGAAGCGATCTACCAACCGCCACGCAACACAACTGAAATAGGTATCAGCCGGGTTTTGGAATGTAAAATCATGGGCAGTTGATTGTAAATCTCAAAACGCTTTAATTCGTAAACATTGTGTTGAATTAAGTAACTGTGACATAATTGGTCTAACAGAAACTCACCTCAGTAAACATGAAGTGATACAGGTAGACGGTTTTACATGGTATGGTCACAACCGTCAACAGTTGCACGTGAGAGCTCCGAGAGGCTCAGGTGGAGTGGGCTTTTTAATAAAGAATGACATTTTAGGTGATTTTAATGTATCGGTGAAAGACATGTCTTATGAAGGAATTTTATGGTTGTGTTTACAGAGTAAGTATGATGATTCTATTACTCATATATGTGTGTGTTACTTGCCCCCTGAGAACTCTACAAGAAATATAGATGCACAAGAGTTTTATGACACTTTACTATCACAAGTTTATGAACATAAAGACGTTGCGTATATTGGAGGCGACCTGAACAGCAGATGCGGGGCAGAAGAAGATTACATCCAAGGAATAGACAATGTTTTAGACAGAGATATTGTTGATTTTACTGTTAATTCCCACGGGAAGCTATTGATTGACTTTTTAATTAATGCCAATTTTTGTATCCTGAATGGTAGAAATTGCATTAACAACGATGTCACTTATATAGCTACTACAGGAAGTTCTGTGGTTGATTTTTGTCTAGTTCCATATGAATCCCTAGATAAATTTTCTAATTTTGAGGTTATTCGGCCAAGTACATTAGCACAGAATGCAGGTTGTGTGGGTGTGTTTGATGCAGCTGATATACTAAAAATTGACCATTCTCTCATAAAGTGGACTATGGAACTCCATACAACGACTAGAGTTGAGACTGCAGGTACGGAGTCGTATGTGAAGGTGTTGACAGATAAGGTACCAGGTAACTTTGCTAGTTCACAAGGGTATGCAGATCAGTTGGATGCCATCATCCACGGTATGGAAACGGACAGTCAAGAGCAGAGTTTGTCCAGGTATTGAAAACGGAAATGAAGAAGAGTTTGCCATCTAAGCGAGTATTTTTAAACAATTCTTTTAGCAGACATAGAAAGTGCAAGAAGAAACAGCCATGGTGGAACGAAACTCTCAGTAAACTGTGGTCTGAAATGTGTCTAGCAGAGAAAGTGTGGTGTAAGTGTAAGACTGTGAAGAAATCTGTCTTTAAACATGTTTATGTGTACAAGCGAAAGCTATTTGACAAGTGTGTACAGCAATCGAAACGGAGGCACTTAGCTAGTATGCATAAAGACTTGGAAGATATGTGTGACGCAAATCCTAGCGAGTTCTGGAAGTCTATAGGTCGTGTTGGTGTGGGCAGTGAGCGACGGAAGTGTATACCCATGGAAGTGACGCTACAGGATGGGTCAGTCAGTACAGATGAACACGTCGTACTTAACAGGTGGAGACACGACTATGAGGCGCTGTTAAATGGAAACTCAGACCCAACTAAGAGGCATGACGTCAGATGTGACAATGATGACGTAACACAGCTAAGTGAAGAGATCAGTCTGGAGGAGGTCAAGCGAGCTTTAAGAAGAGCAAAGAAAGGAAAAGCACCAGGGGTGGACGATATTCCTAGTGAAGTTTTAGATAATAATCATACTATTTTATTTTTACATAAACTTTTTAACATATGTTTTAATTCACATAAAGTACCTGACTTATGGTGTAAAAGCTTCACCAATCCTATCCCCAAAGCGTCGGACGCCGACCCGAGAGACCCTCTGAGCTATCGAGGCATAACTCTTGCGCCAGCAACATATAAACTGTATTGCAGTGTGTTAAATGAGAGACTGTCCACTTGGACCGAGAAGCATGACGTCATCAGGGATGAGCAGAACGGTTTCAGGAAGGGTCGCTCAACCACATATCATATTGCAACGCTGACTAGTATAATCGAGACAAGAAAATCACTAAGGAAGCCAACTTTTGTAGCCTTCCTTGACTTTAAAAAAGCGTATGATGGAATCAACCGAGATATTTTGTGGAAAAAGATAAATGACATTGGTATTGACAACAGGATGTGTAAAGCAATCAAGTCCCTATATGATAATGTCCACTGCAGTGTCAGAGTCAACCAGAAGAAAACAGAATGGTTTGCAGTCAAGCGCGGGTTGAAACAAGGTTGCCTTTTATCGCCGATTTTATTCAACCTTCCTAAATGATTTGATTTTAAAGTTAAGTGCACTGGAAAAAGGAGTGACAGTTTGGGAGGATAATATAAGCATCCTTGCTTACGCTGATGACGTCGTCTTAATAGCTGAAAGCGAGAAAGACTTGAACATTTTATTGGATGCAGCTAATGTATGGTGTAAGGAAAACGACATGCTGATTAACGAAGACAAGTCCAAGGTTATTCATTTTAGAGGAAAAACAGTTTCCAGAACAAGTGAGCTTTTTAACTGTGGAGAGACTACGCTCGAGGTAACTGAGTCCTACAACTACTTGGGTGTATTATTAACAGAATTTCTAGATTATTCCTTAATGGCGAGGACAGCGGCGAAATCAGCAAGTAGAGCCCTTGGTCTTTTAATTTCAAAGTATAAATCCCTGGGAGGAATGCCATTTAAAGTATACAGTAAATTGTTTGAAACGATTGTATGGTCAACTTTCAGCTATGGGGCATCGATTTGGGGAACAACGGCCCACTCATGTGTTAAAGCGGTGCAGCACAGAGCTATCAGGTTCTATCTGGGACTCGGCAAGTACGCCCCGAACCTTGCCATCACCGGTGATGTTGGATGGACACCCCCCGAGATAAAACAATGGACAAGTGTTTCTCGACTATGGGATCGTAATGTGAACATGACACAGAGGCGAGTAAATAAGAGAGTTTTCCTCTGGGCGGATCACACAGCAGTTATGAAAAAGAAAAGAAATTGGAACTTCAGAGTACACGATCATTTTATGAAAATAAACTTGAATCACCTGTTTAGTTCAGACTGGAGAACTGAGAAGAAACTACTTGTAAAAACGGTGGAAAGAGTAATGCTCAATAACTTCAAGACTTCATGGGAAGAAACGCTGATGACTGATAAGCAACGAAAGCTAAGGACTTACGTAACTTTTAAACAGAATTATGAATGTGAGAAATATGTGAATGTCAATCTGTCAAGAAAACAACGAAGTGCTCTAGCAAAGTTCAGATGTGGTGTCGCCCCTTTAAGAATAGAGACGGGAAGATATGAACGCATTCCTGTAGATGAGAGACTTTGTTTTAACTGCCCGGACTGTGTTGAAGACGAAGCGCACGTTTTACTTTCCTGTCCCTTTTATTCTCATTTACGGACTGATATTATACACCGTTGTCTTTTAAAATGGCCAGATTTTTAATTTTTACCAGTTTTACAACAACTTGCCCGTATTTTTAATTGTGATGATTTTATTTTTAGTCTTGCCAAAACCTGTAGTAATATTTTAGAACACCGGCGTTATTCCCTGTACAAATAACTTTTAACACCAATTATATTCTCTTACTTGCATGATTTTACAGTTTATAACATGTACTTTTGTATGTATTGTAACCATCTCTCATAAATCGCTGAGCGATTGGTGTATTTTTAAGGTAGTCTCCCATAACCCCTACACAGCATATTCCCTACAGGTTATCAAAACAAGTTAACGGTCCACCGCACTCCTAATCCCTAGCTTGTTACCTCTTACTATGCAATGGAACGGCCCAGATTAAAAACAGAAACAATTGATAGTGTGAGCAAAAAGATTTGATGAACATCAAGGACACGTTTCATATTCATACAAATACATACATATCTTTCACATATGAATTTGATATGTTTATGAAATAAATACATACATATCCATCAATGACATGTTTCACATTCATGAAATAAATACATCTATCACATATGAATTTGAAGAACTGGACCGGTGACTTACCAGCTTAACTTGTAACTAAATTCTTTTGGGGTGCAAGAATATGGGTTGAACTGTATTACAATTGTTTTCTAAAATTAATTTAACATTTTGACTAGTGGTCTATTTTTCGAAAGATTTGAAAGGCTTTTTACTAAATGTGTCATGTTTAAACTGCAAACAGAAGTATAAAAGTTGAATGTAGAGTTACCTCAATATATTGAAATACGTATTGCAATACAGGTTGTATGTATTGCAATATATCGCAATACGAAATTTGGTGCAATACTCAACCCTAGAACGCAAGTCTGTCTCTCAACATTCTTGGTGTGAAGATAGCCATCTAGTAAAACTTGTGTACTTCCTCTCTCCTCTCAAACTCAACATTGCGAAGGCCGGCCATGTTGATGTCATGTTAGTTTGGTTCAAGTACCTATATACCAAACTAAGCCAGCTCAATTGTAAATCTTATTTTCTCATTCTCTTTTCTTTTTATTATAAATTCCGACATTAGCGAAACTGTTATTATTGCGCTTATTTTTTTAGCTTAAAAAACGTTTCCTTCTCACCACACTTACAAAAATGTACTTCCTACTCATTTATTTCACAAACAATCCTAAACATTTATCCCCGTAATCCCCTCAAGCTTAATCACTTTCATTTCTACTCCATACTTAATCACTCGTTAGGGCGAGTTCATTTTGCCAGACGGGTAACTGCTTGTGTTGTTTTAACTAATTGTAGGGGAAATGGAGTGTAGGGGATATGGGCTGTAGGGATAATGGGCTATAACCATTTTTAATGTATTTATTTTTACGCACCCTGTATATTGTTTTACGAGTGAGATGTAAATAAAAAATATCTGTCTGTCTGTCTGTCTGTCTGTCTTGACACTGATCTATCTCGCCACGGTCCGATAGTGGCTTACTTGCTTTGTCTTCAGGATCAAAGCAAAAACACAAACCAGTAAAAACATGTCATAGAGTGAAAATATATTTTGACAGCGATAGATAGAGCAGTACATGCGAGCAAAACTTCCGTCTTGGCCATATGTTATGACAGCAGTCCCGCGGTTATTTGTTACAAACATACTATACATAAGCGCAAAATGCACTCAAATTAAGCAGGGCCCGGTCAGTGTAACCATGTGAAATCGCTAGTTGAATAGTTAGGTTATCCGTTGAGCGAAAATTTGGGTTGATTTGATGAAGTTTTCTGTCTTAAATGAACAGTTTAAAAGTTTGGAAAACGCGTTAAATTAAGATTAGCGACCATAGAGGGACTCCTCCACGTACGTCACAGAACGATACGTTTCAGTGACCACCGCCCGCCCACTTTCATTCTGGTCGCCGGGGCTTAATTAGGCACTTTTTTAAAAAGCCGTATATAAGTAATTTATTGGTCGATTTCAGAAATTTAAAATCGAGCAATTGTCAAATTGAAACCCCTTTTCAAAGAATCCAAATGTTACCATATGTCATTTCATCTAACCTTTAATTAGCTATCGATGTGTAGAGGCTGTCGTGTATAGCGTTTTAGAATTTCAATCAATTGGGATAATTAATCAATCGTCATGCGTCTCGCCATTATCTCGGTACGCTTGCTTGAGTCTCAGCCTTGGACTATAAAAAAAATCTCGTCGCGCTCTGTGCACTGCGCTGTGTCAACGGTATATGTATATGATATATCGGTGATGAAGCTTTCGTTGTGTAGAGGCTGTCGTGTATAGCGTTTAAGAAGAGGCGAGGTTGACCATGTACGACTCATTGATTTAAACATATTTTATTCACAAAGAAAAGGATTAGGAACAAGTTCTTCAACTTAAAAATACCATCTCCTTAAACTGGTTATTTTTGGTTAAAGTTGATAATTCTCAATCAAATAACACACATTATAACATCGGGCATATATGTGACCTCACCAACATGACTATGCCCCTTTCACAGCTCATTTCAATCTCATTTCAATCTGAAAACTCACGTTGACGTTACGATGTCACCGTAAAACATTTATTACTTATGGTAATAAAATGTCCATTATGTTTAATTAACATATCGCGCCAATGCGTTAGAGTGGCCCCGTTAGAGTGACTGCATCATCGCCAATTGCAAGATATAACCTTCCAACGTACATTGAATTTGACCCATATGATTTTAGTCAACAGCAAACGAAATGTAGTCCCACTTCTAATGTCGTGTGTTAGAGAGGTAGGAGGCACGTGCCAACATTTCAAGAAATTGAGATATTTATTGGTATTTGTAAAATGGTGCCCTGTATCTAATTAAGGCACTTTTTCAACAATGGGCATCACATTGTGATACCGAGTGTTGAAAGCTTAACACAAATTAAAAGTAAAATGTTACATATAACAAGTCAGTATGTATTATTATGATATCAACCAGAAAGATAACCTTTTCAAGGCAAAATGTTTCTATTTCACAGATTCATTACCTTTTAAGAAATACAATTCATAAAAATATTGGTTCACCAATCATAAAGAGCATTTATACAATCAAGCTATTTCAAAACGACATGATCATAGTAAATTAGCACAGGATTAAATACAGACAAAATGTGTTACTGGAGGACAGCGAACACAGCATATATACTCTTTGAATTCAATAGGCAGAAGAGACAACTATTTAATTGCAAAATCATTTCTTTTGACCTTTGTAAATGTAATGCATTTTTAATCATGAAACAAAGAATAACTCGGGAAAATAAATACAATGATTTATTTATCGTTTTCTTAAGGTAACAAAAAAATAATTTGGACCTCTAACATTCGTACTCTTAATTCTTTTAAGAAGGATGTCAAAACATACCTTTTAAAAGATCTGATGAAATGCATTTTTCTCAAGAATGACAGATGATTACCTCTACGTATATAGTACATCGGAATCAATTAAGCATAAAATCGAGACAATATACACTTGCAATTGATAATTAAAACGATTTTAATTCACTCATTTTAACACGAGCGCAATCAGTTGGACGATTCATTTTGTAAATGCTCACTGAGTGACTGTGTTAAGCGACAGACGGGGCCGGGTAGTCAGCTACTCCGCCTAGTCTCGTTAATTAATTAATGATGATTATCACTGCCGCTAAATGAATTTATGAGGTGCATTACATCGCCAAAAAGACATGTTTATGTAATAATTGTGTAATTGTCATCTGCGGAATTATCTAGTCGGATATCTAAACATTCGATATATGGGAAATTTAAGTTGGTTTATTGAAGATTTCTTTGTGAAATTAACAATCAAAATGTTGCGAAATTACGTTGAATTATGACTATCGTCGAAAATCATATTCCTCCTGATACGTCACAGAAGTCATCCCTTCAGGGGCCACACCTCCGCAGACTTTCATTCTGGTCGCCGGGGCTAAATAAGGCGGTTTTTTCAAAAGCCGTATATATAAGTAATTTATGGCCGATTTGAGAAATTTAAAATCGAGCATTTGTCAAATTGACACCCTTATTCAATGAATCCGATTTTGACCATATGTCTATTTCGTCTATCCTCGCTTTTCTAAAATAGCTTTTTACCACATTGTTTTTATAGATACTGCATGTATTTTAAACTCTTATTTTTAATTTATTTTATTGCGTTTTAATTCTATGTTGTAAAGGTGAGGTGAGGTGAGTTTGGAGTTAAACTAACGCCTCTTTCAAGAGTATTTCACTTATATCGCGGATGCTAGTATTACGACAGGGAGAAAGCCCTTAACGCCACGTGGCTATGCATTGTGGTGAAACCTGCGAGCAACGACTGGAACTAGCGAACCATGGGTGGTACTACTCTGAAATTCAGTGTAGCATTGCATCCAAACCTTACTGCGTGTAGAACAGTTCTCTACTGCAGACAAAATTGCCGTGCCCCTGGCGGGATCTATGTTGTAAAGCGCCTTAGCGTCTTTTATCATTACTTATGTAAGGCGCTATATAAATTTCGCATATTATTATTATTTATTATTACTTAACACTATTACGTAACATGAAAACAAAAGGTACAAGTCTACAACTGACACGTGAGGGTGCGAAGAATCAAAGGTACATGTATCTTCAACAGTAGCCCAGCTCTAGATAGCTCAACTGACAAGAGTTACTGTCTCACCCATGTCTCCCAGTCATCAACCGACTCCAGCTGTCCCACAAGAGGAAACACACTGCTGGAGGTACAGACAGAGGTCGCCTTGTCGAAACTGACCCCCTGACATCCCTCGGTCTCCTGGCAGGTCCGACAGCAGTCGATATTGGACCAGCATTGTTGAGTGGTAATCACATCCTGAGTGATCTTACCGTTGTTTTGAAGTCTCCTCCAGTGATACCCTCGCTGGTTTGTACTTGCTGATGTTGGAGAAGATGGCGTTGATGTGGATGTTGATATGGACGTGGTCGTGGATGTTGATGTGGTCGTAGTAGTGGTCGTGGATGTTGATGTGGGCGTGGTCGTGGTGGTCGTCGTAGTGGTCGTGGATGTTGATGTGGGCGTGGTCGTCGTAGTGGTCGTGGATGTTGATGTGGGCGTGGTCGTGGTTGTTGTTGTTGTTGTGGTGGTGGTGGTCGTAGTCGTGGTGGTGGTGGTTGTAGCTTAAAAACAAAAGTTAAAGTAAGTTATTTAGAATTATAATTTTCGACGTTATTTCAGAAGCAAGTGTAAGTTAAGTATCTACAATTTCTTTATTTATTGATTGTTTGCCATGTTTAATTAAACATACTTTCAGAATTATTAAGTTATATGTAGGGACATAAGGAGTACGACGTTTCCCATCCTCGGTGTCCAAGAGCTTACTGTTGAGACACTCTTATACACCTATCACCCAGAAATTATTGTTTATAGAACCCTAAACACACGGAAGGGTTTGGAATGAGATGTTGGAATTTCATATCTAGTATAGCAAGATTGAAAACAATACTATTCAGCTTAGCCATTGAAAGTGCAGAGGAAATCGTACAACCTGACTGGTTGAAACACCAGGTACGAGGAAGAATCGATTTATTTATTGCAGTTAGTACTACTTTTTGAAGAGGTCGCAGGATCAATCAAATCAAAAGCAAGTAATTTGAGTACGAATTTTCCTGATAAACAATGCAAACATGAACATGATTGACATTACCCCGCTATCTGATATCTGCTCATTTCTGCATTATACAAGTTTATGGAACTAATTTAAAAAAAAGATCTAGTGTCATAATTTTGTCAAAAATATTTCTTTGGAACTGGCGCGATCAAAAGTATTAACTGAAGTTAGCCATTGCACAATTGAATTCACCTTGGTTGTATAGTTTCCGAGTAAACTTGCCCCCAAGGGAGAATTAAACTGATACATGTATATGGATAGTAAGACAATTGTCAACCGGACAATTGCCACCCGACAACTGTGTCGCTGAACAAGTCCTACACAGAGTAATTGTCAACCAGTTATTATTAATGTATTTTGGTGGACAATTGCTGCCAACATCATTTTAAAAACAGACAAGTGTATTTTTAAATAAATAATATTGACATGGTTTACAAAGCCAATTTAGATGAATCTTGATGTTAATGCCATATATATAAATAAATTGAGATTATTTCGAGATTTACAACACTAAATTTAATCCATTAGTTGTAACTTTACTGAATTAAATAGACAAAATAAATAAATTATTAATTAGCACAGTATGTTTAGTCAGAGAGTCATCAAAACGGTTCATTTCGAGGGGAAATCCAAATTGTGTTGAAATAAATTTAACAGGCAGATTTCACCACTAATGTGTCAAGGTGACGCATCTGGTATATACTGATGAACATGGCATTTGGTGAAATCTTCTTTAGAACTATTGTACTCTTTTTAAGTATTATCAATTCATCATTACTTGGAATGTTGTTGGCATTTGTATATCTATTATGTATTTTTTTTTTATTATTTCACTTTTTTGGAGTGGGAATAGTCCTGGTTGGAAATTGTCCTTGATGGAAATAGACGTTCTTGATGGGAATTGTCCTCTGTAAGAATTCTCCTAGTTGGGAATTGTCCTTGATGGAAATAGACGTTCTTGATGGGAATTGTCCTCTGTAAGAATTCTCCTAGTTGGGAATTGTCCTTGATGGAAATAGACGTTCTTGATGGGAATTGTCCTCTGTAAGAATTCTCCTAGTTGGGAATTGTCCTTGATGGAAATAGACGTTCTTGATGGGAATTGTCCTCTGTAAGAATTCTCCTAGTTGGGAATTGTCCTTGATGGAAATAGACGTTCTTGATGGGAATTGTCCTCTGTAAGAATTCTCCTAGTTGGGAATTGTCCTTGATGGAAATAGACGTTCTTGATGGGAATTGTCCTCTGTAAGAATTCTCCTAGTTGGGAATTGTCCTTGATGGAAATAGACGTTCTTGATGGGAATTGTCCTCTGTAAGAATTCTCCTAGTTGGGAATTGTCCTTGATGGAAATAGACGTTCTTGATGGGAATTGTCCTCTGTAAGAATTCTCCTAGTTGGGAATTGTCCTTGATGGAAATAGACGTTCTTGATGGGAATTGTCCTCTGTAAGAATTCTCCTAGTTGGGAATTGTCCTTGATGGAAATAGACGTTCTTGATGGGAATTGTCCTCTGTAAGAATTCTCCTAGTTGGGAATTGTCCTTGATGGAAATAGACGTTCTTGATGGGAATTGTCCTCTGTAAGAATTCTCCTAGTTGGGAATTGTCCTTGATGGAAATAGACGTTCTTGATGGGAATTGTCCTCTGTAAGAATTCTCCTAGTTGGGAATTGTCCTTGATGGAAATAGACGTTCTTGATGGGAATTGTCCTCTGTAAGAATTCTCCTAGTTGGGAATTGTCCTTGATGGAAATAGACGTTCTTGATGGGAATTGTCCTCTGTAAGAATTCTCCTAGTTGGGAATTGTCCTTGATGGAAATAGACGTTCTTGATGGGAATTGTCCTCTGTGAGAATTCTCCTAGTTGGGAATTGTCCTTGATGGAAATAGACGTTCTTGATGGGAATTGTCCTCTGTGAGAATTCTCCTAGTTGGGAATTGTCCTTGATGGAAATAGACGTTCTTGATGGGAATTGTCCTCTGTAAGAATTCTCCTAGTTGGGAATTGTCCTTGATGGAAATAGACGTTCTTGATGGGAATTGTCCTCTGTAAGAATTCTCCTAGTTGGGAATTGTCCTTGATGGAAATAGACGTTCTTGATGGGAATTGTCCTCTGTAAGAATTCTCCTAGTTGGGAATTGTCCTTGATGGAAATAGACGTTCTTGATGGGAATTGTCCTCTGTAAGAATTCTCCTAGTTGGGAATTGTCCTTGATGGAAATAGACGTTCTTGATGGGAATTGTCCTCTGTAAGAATTCTCCTAGTTGGGAATTGTCCTTGATGGAAATAGACGTTCTTGATGGGAATTGTCCTCTGTAAGAATTCTCCTAGTTGGGAATTGTCCTTGATGGAAATAGACGTTCTTGGTGGGAATTGTCCTCTGTAAGAATTCTCCTAGTTGGGAATTGTCCTTGATGGAAATAGACGTTCTTGATGGGAATTGTCCTCTGTAAGAATTCTCCTAGTTGGGAATTGTCCTTGATGGAAATAGACGTTCTTGATGGGAATTGTCCTCTGTAAGAATTCTCCTAGTTGGGAATTGTCCTTGATGGAAATAGACGTTCTTGATGGGAATTGTCCTCTGTAAGAATTCTCCTAGTTGGGAATTGTCCTTGATGGAAATAGACGTTCTTGATGGGAATTGTCCTCTGTAAGAATTCTCCTAGTTGGGAATTGTCCTTGATGGAAATAGACGTTCTTGGTGGGAATTGTCCTCTGTAAGAATTCTCCTAGTTGGGAATTGTCTAGGTTTGGGAATTGTCCTGGGTGTGTTATGTCCTGGCTAGGAATTTTCCGGGTGGGCATTGTCCTGAGTGTGTTAAGTCCTGAGTGGGAATTGTCCGAAGTGGGAATTGTTCTAGTTGACAATTGTCCTAGTTGGCAATTGTCCTTCTGTGGGAATTACCGTTGCTGGGAATTGTCATGGACCTTTGTAAATGTGACTAGGTTTCATAACAGATTAAACGGCCATGATTTATTTTTTATTGAATTTTCGGAACTGGTCTGCAATCAAATTCAAGAGTAACAAACAAATAGTGAGCGTGGATCACTAACACTGGGGAAATTCATGTTCAATCTCTGTCTGGAACATTTCTATAAATGGTTACAATTTACAAAATGTGTTTGACATGCTTTCATAACAAAACAAAAACACATTTGTATAATGTAATTATAAGTGTTTAATCTAAAACAGATGTCTCTCTTCATCATGGAGAAGACAGGAATGGTAAGAGTAAGAGGCAAAATTATCAAATAAATTGGAAAAAACACGATATCTAAATCGATTGTAATTTTGCACCTAACCTCTCATAGTTCACACGATCATAGTAGAATAATTTTCAAAACTTGATAAGAATTGGCTGAATAGTACGGAAGCGTATTAGTGTCACGATGAAAAAACATTGTGATACTATCTCCTACGTAGGACTTAGTATCTCCTACGTAGGACTTAGTATCTCCTACGTAGGACTTAGTATCTCCTACGTAGGAGATAACTTCTATAAAGCCTGGACCACTTTATCACATCTAGCCTTTTTCACAATTGTATTAAACTCATGTATACGCGTATAGTACTGTATATGTAAACTCTCGTGTATATGAAGAATGAAGAACAATTTTATGGATACCCAACTTATTTATTTTATGTAGGCGACGTTTCGACATAGAATAAAGACGTTGTGTATCCATCAAATTGTTCTTCATTCTTCATCACCCCACATTCTAGAATGCCCATCAAAAATATTATGTATATGCATTGATATGATGTATAAGTGTACGATAGTATATATGACCGTTAAAAGCTTTAAAGACGCTGTAGCTGTATTTTGTTTTCTAAAATTTGCCATATACTTTGCAGTTTAAACAATATATTGTTATGTTAGAGGGTAAGAAATCATCGCTGTACACGACCCGATAAGCCTGCATAGAAAAAGGTTATCCCTATTGAAATAAAATGGTGCGACGTATAAAGCGACAGTGGTGTGGAACTCTTCAGTGTGAGAGGTAGATTTGTAGGTCATTTGAGAGTTCAGACAACAAGATAATTGACCATTCGATCATGGTTCCATATTCAAAAGTCTACTTTGAGTGTTTAGGTATCGCTACAGCCAATTGCCACTCGAAGGGAAATGGACTCGCATGGCTTAACCGAAAAATGTACTTTCGTTGTAGAACTCTTTTTATTGATTCGGGAGTATTATTTAGCTTTTCGTGAGATCAATTTTTAAAGAAGTAGAGTTGATTGCGCCATCATGTGTTATGCAATCCAGTATAGTTTTGCACTGAACGATTATATTTAATAAACTGATATTAATTCAATAGTTCACGGTAGATCTCTACATTGTTGCAAAACACGATATGATTGCGGTTTCCCTATTTATGTTTTGGAATATCAGTTTTAAACTCCTTCAATAATGCAGTCAATATTTCCGTGAAATGAAAATCCACGGTCATTACTAGCGACCTAATTACACTTTGAACGTGGTGTTGGATATTTGTTGCACGACGTCACTCAAAACATTACTCAACAATAAAGGATCTCAGCTTCCATAATTAATTACCGTTAATGAATTTCTGTACTCTTGATGTTATGAATGTACTAGGGAAGAATAGTTAGCGATAAATGTAAAATTTGATTTTTTTTAATATTGGTTTATTTGCACATTTACACACTGATTAAATATCAATAATAAAATTCCAATATACCTAACCTATTTTGACAAGTATATTTACCATATGGGTAAATTAACCATCTGAAGTGACGAATTTTAAAATCTACCTCAGTTGTTAAGTGTTCTTATTGTCATTTACAGCATGTTGTCTTTAGAACGACAGTAGAACTACTGCTGATATGAGGTGTATACATATAATTACATATAACTTATTTGAGTGGTATTTTGTAGGTTTGAAGTGAAATAAGAACAATTAATTTTTAATAAATGAGGTTGTTTATCCATAAATTAGTGTTCTTATTTGACTTTCATTTAATTACATATAATTCCAATCAAATTTTGAATGAAGTGAAATGAAGTAAGACTTCTAAATAAGAACTTCGTAAATGTGAACAGGAATGGCGACTCGACTCGTAGTATGTGCTTACTCCTTTTTTCAGGTCTGAAATATATGCTTATTCGATCTCAAAGCAAACTTTTTGTAAAACAATCTGAGACCAAGTACACAAGACAAATACACATATCAAATAGATAAGAATGTGCCTCATTTAAGCAAAAAATATTACTTTTGTCATATGTTCAATCCTATGCCAGGACCCTTTCAATGCCTCACAAAGTTTTATGTTGTCAGTTGTATCCAAACCCTTACCCTTTAAGGGCGTTGCAGCACGCTTTTCCTAATGAATTGAAATAAAGTGTTCTCACAAAAAGGTTAATAAGTGTTACCATGGCTAAATAACACCCCTGAATCAATAAAAAGAGTTCTAAAACGAATGTAATGGTTTGGTTAAGCCACTCGAGTCCATTTCCCTTCAAGCGGCCATTTTAAAGTGTTCACATGAAAATGGCCGCTCGAATGTGGTACAAGTGTTCTGACTGACGTAGCGAGAACTAATTTGTAATATAACACTATGACGGAATGGTCAACAATCTGTCTGAACTTTCAAAATTGCATGACATCTACAAATTTATCTCTCACACTGAAGAGTCCCATAAAATCCTCCCTTTATACGTCGCCCCATTTTCTGCCAATACAGATAACCGTTTTCTATAGATGCGGCCTGTCGGATCGTGTAATAGGATGGTTTACCCTCTAACGTAACAAATATTGTATAATCTTTAATAATAAATGGCAAATTTGATAAAAAAAAATAATGTGCAAATAATTATAATTATTTGAAACTAACTGTAACAGTATATTCGCAAACTATCATAACGAAATGGACACTAATGGAGCAGTAACGGAAAGACAATATTCCCTCCATAACATTTCAAGTGAACAAATACTTTATTTTGAAAATCAAGACGGAACTTCGAAATTACATGATTTAATCAGACTAACATAATTATGTTTATTATGAAAAAGACAAACGCAAGATGCTTAGGTGTCTCCACAACTCGTGGATAAGTATGAAACGAAGTGATCAGTGCTTTATCATGCTTTCTCCTACGTAGGAGATAACACTAATATGTCCTACGTAGAAGATACTAACTCCTACGTAGGAGATACTAAGTCCTACGTAGGAGATACTATCACCTACGTAGGAGATACTATCACCTACGTAGGAGATACTAACTCCTACGTAGGAGATACTATCTCCTACGTAGGAGATAGGCTTACTATGTCCTACGTAGGAGATACTAAGTCCTACGTATGAGATACCAAGTCCTACGTAGGAGATACTAAGTCCTACGTAGGAGTTACTATGTCCTACGTAGGAGATAGTTTGACAATTTTTTTTTCCACCGTGACACTAATACGCTTCCGTAATAACTAGATAGTGTCAACATCTAAACCGTTATTGAGAGAACTTGTCCCCATTGGAGCATGTCAGCGATTATTTGCTCACAGTTAAATTACAACAAAATCAGGATCGTTCCTTCACATTTTGTTATCACAAACATAGCATGCCAGTAATCATCTCAGTTGGTTTTGATAAAGTCAATATTTAAAAGAAAAAAGATGCATATGATTTTGGCACGATACAATAATACGTATCTGCAGTATCTGAAAACATGGGTAAGAAATGAAATTTACACCAACATGATCCCTACCATGTTTAAAATGTTGTAAATGTGTGCAGAATCAGGCACATTTATCAATTTTAACATAGAATATGTATTATATGTCAATGAACAGTACAAGAAATTATTTTTAAACGGAGACGTTATGGGAATTGTTAAATCTTTTAAGTATCTGGGTGTTCACTTCTCGAATTCGGGCAGTTGGTATATAACTCAGAAAGTAAGGCATGGGCTGTTTTGTCGCTTGCCAGATCATCGATCAGTAATTTCTATAGTTTACCATTGACAGTGTTGTTGCATATCTTTGACGTTCAAGTTCTACCTGTTCTGTTGTACGGGTCTGAAGTTTTGGGTTCCATCCATCACCTAATATTCTTCATGTTCATGATACGTTTTGTAAGCAAATCCTGAAGCTCTCTGTTCTTACGCCTAACATAGTAGCTCGTGGTGAACTTGGTCGGTAACTATTCTTTGATATATATCGGGATAGTGAAGTATTGGATAAGATGTTTAAGTCAAAGAGAGAATTTTTTGTATAATGTGTATAGATATCAGTTTAGTTTAGCTGAAAAGGACCTTGATTGCATGGCACTTAAAGTTTAAAAAAAAAATTTTTCTAATGGTTTTGGACAAGAATGGATGGAACAATGTTGAAGAGTTTCTGTTTGAATTTAAACAGAGGTGCATCGACATTGACATTCAAAATTGGTTTTCAGACCTTGGAAAATATTCAAAGTTAACGTTGTACAGACAAATTAAAGTTTATCTTGTGAGGAAATTTATCTCCGCATGGTAAAGGTTAAAGCCTATTGTACTGCTTCGTGTAAATTCCGCTGTTCCAACCATAACCTAATGATTGAATATGACAGACGTCTTAAGCTAGACCGTAAAGATCGTCTTTGTCCAGTTTGTGTTTGACCTACTGTTGAATCCGAACAACATTTTTGTATTGAATTCCCTTTCTATCATGACCTGCGAGGTTGTCTATTGCAAGAGTATTATTATTTCCCATTATTAACTCACTATTCACGTCCCAAGATAGCATTGTACTCAATAAATTTGCAAAATATATTTATCTAGCTCAAAAGAAACGTGCTAGCATCATGCTGATGCCCCCATGTCCATCACCAAGTTGCATAATGCACTGCCATCAAATATAATTTTTGAAGAAATTTAAAATTTCCTTTTTTAATTTTTTTTTAATAAAAACCATGTAAAAGTATACTTTGACTGCTGACTAAACACCTGTACTTGTCAGTTTTAGATAATCATATCCAAAACTTAAGATATATGCAATTGAAAATCATATTATGATAAATTCAATTGAGATGAGAACTTTCTTTTGCCTGGCAGTTTATATTCACGAACTTCACAAAATAACAGTCTGTAAATTTTGATGAAGCAAATTACTTGGTTCACAAGTGTCACCCAGTTGCGTTGCCTCTCCCCCGATGCATCCTCCTCCGAGTTGGGGCGGGGGGTCGCTACATGTCCGCGTCCTCATGTCCTGCAGGGCCCCCTCAGGCTGTAATACACATGGCGACCATGACCCCCAGGCCGCCCACCCTCCGTCTGTATTATCTGAAGCATTACAGAGAAAACTAATTATCATTTTAACAGCAATATTTACTTTCAACTCATTTTGTCAGATTAAAATCGATCCCTGTTCCGGGGGATAACAGTTGTAAAATACTGCCTCTACCGGAATGACGACTCGTTTGGGGGTTACTTGCCCTCCCGGTCAGATGATGCTCCGTATAGGTGAATGTGCTGGTTTTGTGGTTCAGCCAATCACGAAGCTTCCAACCAAAGCCTTCGGTGCTAGAAGCTTCGGGCAAGTATCCCGAGCGCCATCCTTTCGTTTGTGTCAGTAACATCCAGAACGCGAGATCGAATGCTTTCAAAATTACGATCTTTGGGAAATGATTGATAAGCTAATAACTAGGTTGTGCAGGCAATAAATCCAGAACCAGGTTGATTTGAATCAATCTTGAATTTATTTACGTACATGAGTATACGTGTCCAATTGAGTAGAACAATAAAGAAGCATATTTTCCTGATGCCTGGTTTTATGTATATTTTCATGAACATCGTTATAATACGATGGTTTCCTTTATGAATATTAATGCAACGTTAAAATGGTGTTCATACATTGTTGTTAACATGACATATTTGCTCACCTCTCATGAACCTACGAGGGGCGTTCAATAAGTGTTGCAACTTCAATATAAAACCAACTCGCGTAGTCAATTTTTTACTTTTATTTTTCAATATAGTTACCCTTCACCTCAATACACTTATTCCATTTCTCTTTAAGACTTTTGATGCCGCTTTTGTAGAAGTCTTCCGTTTGCCCCCCTAACCACGCCTCTGTGGCAGCTTTGACGTCTTCGTCATCCCGGAAGTGCCCTCCACGTACGGCGGATTTCAGGTTTCTGAACAGGAAGTAGTCACTGGGGGCTAGGTCTGGGCTGTAGGGTGGGTGGTTAAGCTGTTCGAATCCACAATCACGTATAGCGGCCTGTGCAACTCTTGACTTATGGACTGGAGCGTTGTCATGCAAAATCAGAACACCACGTGTCAACATTCCACGGCGTTTCTGTCGAATTGTCTTTCGCAATTCTTGCATTAGGTTGGCATAATATTGACCATTCATTGTAGTTTTGGTTGGCAAGTAATCAATTAATAATATGCCTTTTGCATCCCAAAAGATTGTCGCCATAACCTTGCCAGCTGATGGTTTAGTGCGAAACTTCATGGGAGGCGGTGAACTCGGGTGCTTCCATTGCTTGGATTCCAGTTTAGTTTCCGGGTCCCAGTGGTGGATCCAGGTTTCGTCACCTGTCACCAGACGAGACAAAAACCTGGCTTCATCCGCATTAAACCGATCCAGTAGCTCCATGCAACTTTCGGTTCTTTTCTGGCGATCTGGTGCTGTGAGGTTTCTGGGTACCCATCTTGCAGATACCTTGGACATACCAAGATGGTCATGAATTATTTTTCAACACTTCCAACTGATATCTGGAATTCCAAAGACAGTTCAGAAACTTTAACACGGCGGTCAGCTAAAATTCGTCTTTCGATAGCGACAATAACTTCCGGTCGGGTGACTTCAGATGGCCTGCCTGACCGTGGGTCATCGTCTAAGGACTCCCTGCCCCGCTTGAACTGAAGAGACCAGCGACAAACTGTTGAAAAGTTAGGAGCATCCTTACCCATCACATTACACATACGATTATGTATTTCTGTAGCTTTGCATCCCTCTTTAGTAAGGAACTTGATCACAGCGCGTTGTTCATGTTTGAGAGAATCCATGATTATGGAGACCCCTAGGTCAGCGCAGTTATTATATCTAAATAATTGTTATGTCTAGAAATTGTTTTGACATGTGTCAATGTTATGGTTTGACTATAGTAACACCTGCTATAAGCTGACACTGTTTATGTAAACACCAATGCCCCGCTTGCAACACTTATTGAACGCCCCTCGTAACACTAAGGGTGTGACACTTACAGAATTGCCAGTATCCAGTCGCACCAAAGCCGGATGAGATTGACAAGAAGTTGACAGTATGAGGATCAAGATCGGTCCATTCGACAAGTTTGGAGGCACCAGGGACTATTCCAGTACCAACTTGTACCACGCCTCCCGCCCATCGTACCCAGAATGCAGTGTATGCATTGCAATTATACAAGGACCCGTCGTCGTGAAAATCCTCCAGATCTGCTGACACTCCGTTCCTAATACCTAGACGAGTTCCACCCCAGCCGCCCAGTAGAATCTCATAGAACTTGTTGGTGTTGGTCTTAGATTCCGAGAGACCGAGAAAGCCATCGTTGCAGACTTTCAGATTAAACTTGATCTCTGTGACTCTTGAAATGTCAATCCCATTGTCCACCATCTGGATGTAAGTGGCATATATGTTAGGGGTAACCATTTCCACGAGAGCCCCGTCTGTACC
Source organism: Gibbula magus (assembly GCA_936450465.1). Taxonomy (NCBI): domain Eukaryota; kingdom Metazoa; phylum Mollusca; class Gastropoda; order Trochida; family Trochidae; genus Gibbula; species Gibbula magus. The sequence continues at coordinate 21,173,223 of OW388304.1, forward strand.
TGATGAAATGGAATGAACGAAAATGAGAGAGTGTGCATTATAACTATCCCTTTTCACGCAACATTACCATTATGTGATACACATTGTATTTAAAGAACATCAAGTCTTTTTTTGTTGGAGTCACACATATCAAACGTTAGAAATGGTGTTATTAATATCGAGCATTACTGACTGTTGCCTAAAGGTACCATTTTGGTAGTCGACTCAGTAATATGACGATCAAAAGGTGAAAGCATTGATGACTGTTTGGAAACCGGACAATGGACCGCGGCTGGCGGGCATAATTAGTTCACCGTAATTTTCAAAACTTATTCACAACAGACTAAAAGATCAATTTGAGTTGATAAGGTTTAATACGTCATATAACTTTGGTGCGTGTAAATGAGACGTATAGTTTCGGAGTTTACACTTGTATGAGTATAAGGCTGTTGCTTGGGGATTATATTTCTCATAGTATTTTATCAAAGTCAAATATAATGTTAAGGCCCATTAAAGGAGCAGTCAAGCATATTTTCCACTTTTAAACTGCAATTTTCTAACATGGATTTGTTCACGAAGATTGCAGGAGCATTTACACAGAAACGGAATTTCGCAAATTAAGCCGACCATTGAGCGTCCCGTCCATTTTGTTGGTCGCTCAAGGATCGTACCAAGAACGTGACTCTGTGTAAAGGGGCCTTTATCAATTTCACTGAATGTCCATGTGATTTAAGGTAAATGTATCAATTTACATTTTAATAACTTATTTTGGATATCCTACAATTCTTATTTCTTAATATGCATCAAATAACATTTAAGATATTTCATTAATCATTTCAATCAAATTGCAATTAAAACTTACATTTGTTTTAATTTTCCTTTCATGTATAAAACATAAACTTGACATGCCATAAGCCCATCGGGTCTTTCATGCCTGATGAGCTAAAAAGTGATAAGATCCCTGACTCACCTTCAATAAAGATAAGCTGACAAATCATGATGAAAATGATGCTACCCATCTGTCTATCCGGATACAGTCAGTAACAGTACTAGTCTAGCTGGCCACGACTTGCAACTGACTGACTTTGATCACGAACACTCTTCTGGAGTGAAACCGTTGTCAACAACAGAAATGTTTCCCTCAGTGTATAGCATACGCCTTGCAAATCTAGAGGGAAATCAATTCGTCGTTCAACACTGGTGAACCGTTCAGCTGGACTCCTTTCCTTTTTTCACCCCAAATGAAAAGAAATGGAATGGATTAAACGTTCATTGGTCGCAAACACAAAGACAATGGAACATAAGCATAAACAGAAGACTTACACATTGAGACACAATCATTGTGTATTGACAATACAGGACGCAGACGCGAAGTGGTTTAACATTGCAAGTTGTGAATAAATCTTTGTATTTCAGCGACTGAAGAAGACAAGATACAACGAAAATGACACATGAAACCAGCCAATTCGTAGACTAACGAAACAGGGAAGGCGAAGTAGAAAACTTAACAAAAGTTGAACGAAACAGAAGGAGACAATTATGCTTTTGTAAGCAGCTTTCTGGGGTTATGAATGACATTCTACCAGGACAAAGCCAGCTTGCTAGAACCAGAAACAACGGGTCAGAAGTCTAGGTTGAAACTATATAAGCAAACTCTTCTTATTGCTTCGTGGTGATTCAATCGGTATATGTTCCATGTCATTTTTATGCTTCTAATATTCATTCATGTCATCTACAATATAAAATAAACCGCAATCAATTCAGTTCTATATCAAAAGCATGCTATTTGGAAATGATTTATGTAATAACAAAGCACAAACGTTCACCAAGTTATCACGCGGGAACATGAGAATGAATGTATAACATAACATATGATAATACGACGGATGAAAACGTATCTTTGACATCACCTCTATGTCCCTCGTGATTTGTTAGTTTATCTCCTGAGGAAAGATAATTTGCAAGATAATTTCTCTCGTAGCAAAAGCATATCTATGATAAATGAGAGAATAAAGCTCTATTGGTATTCTATTCATTTGATTGAACGTCGTCACTCACGACCACAAGAGACATTAATCTATAATATTTGAACAGTAACTTTGTAAAATATTCACGCACTCCGATAATATAAATCAATACTAGTAAAGCAAATACAAACTTAGTCGTATTACAAACAGTATTGTATCATCAGATTATACAAGGATAGCAATGTGAAATTAAGTAATTATGAGTTATGTGCAACAACATACACCAATACAATGATACGAAAAAAGGTTGTTTCATTACTTTGGAATTTAGTGCGAAAAATCATCGAGAACTATGGTAGCACGTTGTTTTGCAAATTTTGTTTTCTCAAATTTGTCATTTATTATTCACGTTTATACGATACATTGTTAAGTTACACGACCCGATAAGCCTTATACATAGACAAGGGTTACCCGTATTGGAAGAAAATGGTGCGACGTATAACACGGTGTGGAATTCTCCAGTGTGAAAGGTAGACTTGTAGGTCTCATGCGAATTTGAGAGTTCTCACAGTAAGGTGGGTGACCATTCCACCATTGTACCATATTTAATATAGTGTTTGTATCGCTACATCAGTCAGATCACTTGAACTACCTTCGAGTGGTCATTTTAATTTGATCGCATTAAAATGGCCACTCGATGGAAATTGGACCCGCATGGCTTAACCGAACCATGTACATTCGTTTTAGAACTCTTTCTATTGATTCAATCGTTTTATTTAGTCATTGGTAACACTTTTTTGCCCTTTTGAGATAGCACTTTATTTCAGTAAGAAAACGTGCTACAGCGCCTTTAAATAAGGTCCATACCGATCCGTGAGCGGGGGATAATCATAATATACCCTCGCCTTACAGCGTAAGGCGTGGTGGTGTGTATGGGTCAGAAATAGCCTTACAGCATTGGTAATATTTTGGGTATTTGACAATGCCACTATAGCCCAAAAGGCCCCAAATTCCAGAAGGGCTAAAAACTTAGTTCGTCGTCCGTCCACATATGGCATTTTCACACATGGTGCATATTTCATTCATGATTACTGGATGTGCCTTTTTAGGCTTAGACGTAATCCTGACTCGTATTTTTTATGGAAAAGGATATGAAGATGTCATTGTATCCAGGTCATATCTCATAAACTAATCATGTTAGCTCCACCAAACCTCAGCTTTATGCTTAAACCATAATCTTCAGATATGGTGTTGTGTTTAGACCTTAATGTAAATTTGATTTGTTTGCGACTACATGGAAACATGAGAAAAAAGGATGAAAACCATTTAGATATTAATTGTATGTTTCCACGTAAACAACAAACCCTTTTTATCGTGCAATTTTGGATTTCAAAGTTTAAATAGTAGAATTAAGTCAAAAATAATTTGCTCAATGAATAAATAAGCAATACCTTGACCAGTGTACAGCATTGAAGCATCTGAAACAGTATACGCAACTTTAATCAGAGAATGTGGTTATTCAATATATTTCAGAAATACGATTATCGAAATTACTAGCTAAACTGTTTACTAAGCTGTTTTTGGTAAATTAAATGATTAAATTGTGTGCACGAATCTAATCGTCTTACCCTTTGTACACCAGTGAAGAACAAAATCGCTTGTTGATTGATCGCAATATATGAATGATACCGTATTTCATGAAGAAATCGTGATGAAACTAAATTTTTAATGCTGAAATTATTCGATGTTTATCGTTGTATGTTTTCGTCAGTCAATGTTAATTCAAGCGGTGTTCATTGATGGTTAGTTGCTACAACTAGTGAATATATTTAGTGTTAATACATTGGGTAGTGGCTGTACTCACGAGACATGCCACCGATTATTATATTATACACAACTGTAGGTGTGGACGTTCACGCATATCTCCCAGGAATACATGTCACAGGTGCCTGATCTTTCTCCACACTTCATGAATACAGAGAAAGAAAATGTTTTTTCTATAAGTAAATTTGAAATATTTCAGATGATCCGTAATCCCCAGTCATTTTGTTCAGAAAAAGAAAGACACGGCCGGAAACACCTGGATGGTCTCTGACCATACACACTCATCTCCCAGGAATGCATTTCACAGATAACGGATCGATCTTCCTCCACTACTAATGGTTGCATAGAACGGAAATGTTATTTAAATGTAATGTTTTGAAATACACAAAGTCAGTAATTAGCAGTTGAGTTCATTTAGTTCAGAGGGATATTTACGTAAACATCAATGTTACGTATGAATAGATAACAAGTTCTACACATTGTCAACTTCTTTATTGTTATGAATGTAACGTTTTGTGACTATACTAATCATCTCGGTGTAGACACTAACTACCCTGTAAGTATCTACATTGTTATGAATGTAACGTTTTGTGACTATACTAATCATCTCGGTGTAGACACTAACTACCCTGTATGTATCTACATTGTTATGAATGTAACGTTTTGTGACTATACTAATCATCTCGGTGTAGACACTAACTACCCTGTAAGTATCTACATTGTTATGAATGTAACGTTTTGTGACTATACTAATCATCTCTGTGTAGACACTAACTACCCTGTAAGTATCTACATTGTTATGAATGTAACGTTTTGTGACTATACTAATCATCTCGGTGTAGACACTAACTACCCTGTAAGTATCTACATTGTTATGAATGAAACGTTTTGTGACTATACTAATCATCTCTGTGTAGACACTAACTACCCTGTAAGTATCTACATTGTTATGAACGTAACGTTTTGTGACTATACTAACCATCTCGGTGTAGACATTAACTACCCTGTAAGTATCTACATTGTTATGAATGTAACGTTTTGTGACTATACTAATCATCTCTGTGTAGACACTAACTACCCTGTATGTATCTACATTGTTATGAATGTAACGTTTTGTGACTATACTAATCATCTCTGTGTAGACACTAACTACCCTGTAAGTATCTACATTGTTATGAATGTAACGTTTTGTGACTATACTAATCATCTCTGTGTAGACACTAACTACCCTGTAAGTATCTACATTGTTATGAATGTAACGTTTTGTGACTATACTAATCATCTCTGTGTAGACACTAACTACCCTGTAAGTATCTACATTGTTATGAATGTAACGTTTTGTGACTATACTAATCATCTCTGTGTAGACACTAACTACCCTGTAAGTATCTACATTGTTATGAATGTAACGTTTTGTGACTATACTAATCATCTCTGTGTAGACACTAACTACCCTGTAAGTATCTACATTGTTATGAACGTAACGTTTTGTGACTATACTAATCATCTCTGTGTAGACACTAACTACCCTGTATGTATCTACATTGTTATAAATGTAACGTTTTGTGACTATACTAATCATCTCTGTGTAGACACTAACTACCCTGTAAGTATCTACATTGTTATGAATGTAACGTTTTGTGACTATACTAATCATCTCGGTGTAGACACTAACTACCCTGTAAGTATCTACATTGTTATGAATGTAACGTTTTGTGACTATACTAATCATCTCGGTGTAGACACTAACTACCCTGTAAGTATCTACATTGTTATGAATGTAACGTTTTGTGACTATACTAATCATCTCTGTGTAGACACTAACTACCCTGTATGTATCTACATTGTTATGAATGTAACGTTTTGTGACTATACTAATCATCTCTGTGTAGACACTAACTACCCTGTAAGTATCTACATTGTTATGAATGTAACGTTTTGTGACTATACTAATCATCTCTGTGTAGACACTAACTACCCTGTAAGTATCTACATTGTTATGAATGTAACGTTTTGTGACTATACTAATCATCTCGGTGTAGACACTAACTACCCTGTATGTATCTACATTGTTATGAATGTAACGTTTTGTGACTATACTAATCATCTCGGTGTAGACACTAACTACCCTGTAAGTATCTACATTGTTATGAATGTAACGTTTTGTGACTATACTAATCATCTCTGTGTAGACACTAACTACCCTGTAAGTATCTACATTGTTATGAATGTAACGTTTTGTGACTATACTAATCATCTCGGTGTAGACACTAACTACCCTGTAAGTATCTACATTGTTATGAATGAAACGTTTTGTGACTATACTAATCATCTCTGTGTAGACACTAACTACCCTGTAAGTATCTACATTGTTATGAACGTAACGTTTTGTGACTATACTAACCATCTCGGTGTAGACATTAACTACCCTGTAAGTATCTACATTGTTATGAATGTAACGTTTTGTGACTATACTAATCATCTCTGTGTAGACACTAACTACCCTGTATGTATCTACATTGTTATGAATGTAACGTTTTGTGACTATACTAATCATCTCTGTGTAGACACTAACTACCCTGTAAGTATCTACATTGTTATGAAAGTAACGTTTTGTGACTATACTAAACATCTCTGTGTAGACACTAACTACCCTGTAAGTATCTACATTGTTATGAATGTAACGTTTTGTGACTATACTAATCATCTCTGTGTAGACACTAACTACCCTGTAAGTATCTACATTGTTATGAACGTAACGTTTTGTGACTATACTAATCATCTCTGTGTAGACACTAACTACCCTGTATGTATCTACATTGTTATAAATGTAACGTTTTGTGACTATACTAATCATCTCTGTGTAGACACTAACTACCCTGTAAGTATCTACATTGTTATGAATGTAACGTTTTGTGACTATACTAATCATCTCTGTGTAGACACTAACTACCCTGTATGTATCTACATTGTTATGAATGTAACGTTTTGTGACTATACTAATCATCTCTGTGTAGACACTAACTACCCTGTAAGTATCTACATTGTTATGAATGTAACGTTTTGTGACTATACTAATCATCTCTGTGTAGACACTAACTACCCTGTAAGTATCTACATTGTTATGAATGTAACGTTTTGTGACTATACTAATCATCTCTGTGTAGACACTAACTACCCTGTATGTATCTACATTGTTATGAATGTAACGTTTTGTGACTATACTAATCATCTCTGTGTAGACACTAACTACCCTGTAAGTATCTACATTGTTATGAACGTAACGTTTTGTGACTATACTAACCATCTCGGTGTAGACATTAAGTACCCTGTATGTATCTACATTGTTATGAATGTAACGTTTTGTGACTATACTAATCATCTCTGTGTAGACACTAACTACCCTGTAAGTATCTACATTGTTATGAATGTAACGTTTTGTGACTATACTAATCATCTCGGTGTAGACACTAACTACCCTGTATGTATCTACATTGTTATGAATGTAACGTTTTGTGACTATACTAATCATCTCGGTGTAGACACTAACTACCCTGTAAGTATCTACATTGTTATGTATGTAACGTTTTGTGACTATACTAATCATCTCTGTGTAGACACTAACTACCCTGTAAGTATCTACATTGTTATGAATGTAACGTTTTGTGACTATACTAATCATCTCGGTGTAGACACTAATTACCCTGTATGTATCTACATTGTTATGAATGTAACGTTTTGTGACTATACTAATCATCTCTGTGTAGACACTAACTACCCTGTAAGTATCTACATTGTTATGAATGTAACGTTTTGTGACTATACTAACCATCTCGGTGTAGACACTAACTACCCTGTAAGTATCTACATTGTTATGAATGTAACGTTTTGTGACTATACTAATCATCTCGGTGTAGACACTAACTACCCTGTAAGTATCTACATTGTTATGAATGTAACGTTTTTTGACTATACTAATCATCTCTGTGTAGACACTAACTACCCTGTAAGTATCTACATTGTTATGAATGTAACGTTTTGTGACTATACTAATCATCTCTGTGTAGACACTAACTACCCTGTAAGTATCTACATTGTTATGAATGTAACGTTTTGTGACTATACTAACCATCTCGGTGTAGACACTAACTACCCTGTAAGTATCTACATTGTTATGAATGTAACGTTTTGTGACTATACTAATCATCTCTGTGTAGACACTAACTACCCTGTAAGTATCTACATTGTTATGAATGTAACGTTTTGTGACGATACTAATCATCTCGGTGTAGACACTAACTACCCTGTAAGTATCTACATTGTTATGAATGTAACGTTTTGTGACTATACTAATCATCTCGGTGTAGACACTAACTACCCTGTATGTATCTACATTGTTATGAATGTAACGTTTTGTGACTATACTAATCATCTCTGTGTAGACACTAACTACCCTGTAAGTATCTACATTGTTATGAATGTAACGTTTTGTGACTATACTAACCATCTCTGTGTAGACACTAACTACCCTGTATGTATCTACATTGTTATGAATGTAACGTTTTGTGACTATACTAATCATCTCGGTGTAGACACTAACTACCCTGTAAGTATCTACATTGTTATGAATGTAACGTTTTGTGACTATACTAATCATCTCGGTGTAGACACTAACTACCCTGTAAGTATCTACATTGTTATGAATGTAACGTTTTGTGACTATACTAATCATCTCGGTGTAGACACTAACTACCCTGTAAGTATCTACATTGTTATGAATGTAACGTTTTGTGACTATACTAATCATCTCGGTGTAGACACTAACTACCCTGTATGTATCTACATTGTTATGAATGTAACGTTTTGTGACTATACTAATCATCTCTGTGTAGACACTAACTACCCTGTATGTATCTACATTGTTATGCATGTAACGTTTTGTGACTATACTAATCATCTCGGTGTAGACACTAACTACCCTGTATGTATCTACATTGTTATGAATGTAACGTTTTGTGACTATACTAATCATCTCTGTGTAGACACTAACTACCCTGTAAGTATCTACATTGTTATGAATGTAACGTTTTGTGACTAAACTAACCATCTCGGTGTAGACACTAACTACCCTGTAAGTATCTACATTGTTATGAATGTAACGTTTTGTGACTATACTAATCATCTCGGTGTAGACACTAACTACCCTGTATGTATCTACATTGTTATGAATGTAAAGTTTTGTGACTATACTAATCATCTCTGTGTAGACACTAACTACCCTGTATGTATCTACATTGTTATGAATGTAACGTTTTGTGACTATACTAATCATCTCGGTGTAGACACTAACTACCCTGTAAGTATCTACATTGTTATGAATGTAACGTTTTGTGACTATACTAATCATCTCTGTGTAGACACTAACTACCCTGTATGTATCTACATTGTTATGAATGTAACGTTTTGTGACTATACTAATCATCTCTGTGTAGACACTAACTACCCTGTAAGTATCTACATTGTTATGAATGTAACGTTTTGTGACTATACTAATCATCTCTGTGTAGACACTAACTACCCTGTAAGTATCTACATTGTTATGAATGTAACGTTTTGTGACTATACTAATCATCTCTGTGTAGACACTAACTACCCTGTAAGTATCTACATTGTTATGAATGTAACGTTTTGTGACTATACTAATCATCTCTGTGTAGACACTAACTACCCTGTAAGTATCTACATTGTTATGAATGTAACGTTTTGTGACTATACTAATCATCTCGGTGTAGACACTAACTACCCTGTAAGTATCTACATTGTTATGAATGTAACGTTTTGTGACTATACTAACCATCTCGGTGTAGACACTAACTACCCTGTAAGTATCTACATTGTTATGAATGTAACGTTTTGTGACTATACTAACCATCTCGGTGTAGACATTAACTACCCTGTAAGTATCTACATTGTTATGAATGTAACGTTTTGTGACTATACTAATCATCTCTGTGTAGACACTAACTACCCTGTAAGTATCTACATTGTTATGAACGTAACGTTTTGTGACTATACTAATCATCTCTGTGTAGACACTAACTACCCTGTAAGTATCTACATTGTTATGAATGTAACGTTTTGTGACTATACTAATCATCTCGGTGTAGACACTAACTACCCTGTAAGTATCTACATTGTTATGAATGTAACGTTTTGTGACTATACTAACCATCTCGGTGTAGACATTAAGTACCCTGTAAGTATCTACATTGTTATGAATGTAACGTTTTGTGACTATACTAATCATCTCTGTGTAGACACTAACTACCCTGTAAGTATCTACATTGTTATGAATGTAACGTTTTGTGACTATACTAACCATCTCGGTGTAGACACTAACTACCCTGTAAGTATCTACATTGTTATGAATGTAACGTTTTGTGACTATACTAATCATCTCTGTGTAGACACTAACTACCCTGTAAGTATCTACATTGTTATGAATGTAACGTTTTGTGACTATACTAACCATCTCTGTGTAGACACTAACTACCCTGTATGTATATACATTGTTATGCATGTAACGTTTTGTGACTATACTAATCATCTCTGTGTAGACACTAACTACCCTGTAAGTATCTACATTGTTATGAATGTAACGTTTTGTGACTATACTAATCATCTCTGTGTAGACACTAACTACCTTGTAAGTATCTACATTGTTATGAATGTAACGTTTTGTGACTATACTAATCATCTCTGTGTAGACACTAACTACCCTGTAAGTATCTACATTGTTATGAATGGAACGTTTTGTGACTATACTAACCATCTCGGTGTAGACATTAACTACCCTGTAAGTATCTACATTGTTATGAATGTAACGTTTTGTGACTATACTAATCATCTCTGTGTAGACACTAACTACCCTGTAAGTATCTACATTGTTATGAATGTAACGTTTTGTGACTATACTAACCATCTCGGTGTAGACACTAACTACCCTGTAAGTATCTACATTGTTATGAATGTAACGTTTTGTGACTATACTAACCATCTCGGTGTAGACATTAACTACCCTGTAAGTATCTACATTGTTATGAATGTAACGTTTTGTGACTATACTAATCATCTCTGTGTAGACACTAACTACCCTGTAAGTATCTACATTGTTATGAATGTAACGTTTTGTGACTATACTAATCATCTCGGTGTAGACACTAACTACCCTGTAAGTATCTACATTGTTATGAATGTAACGTTTTGTGACTATACTAATCATCTCGGTGTAGACACTAACTACCCTGTAAGTATCTACATTGTTATGAATGTAACGTTTTGTGACTATACTAACCATCTCGGTGTAGACATTAACTACCCTGTAAGTATCTACATTGTTTTGAATGTAACGTTTTGTGACTATACTAATCATCTCGGTGTAGACACTAACTACCCTGTATGTATCTACATTGTTATGAATGTAACGTTTTGTGACTATACTAATCATCTCGGTGTAGACACTAACTACCCTGTAAGTATCTACATTGTTATGAATGTAACGTTTTGTGACTATACTAATCATCTCGGTGTAGACACTAACTACCCTGTAAGTATCTACATTGTTATGAATGTAACGTTTTGTGACTATACTAATCATCTCGGTGTAGACACTAACTACCCTGTAAGTATCTACATTGTTATGAATGTAACGTTTTGTGACTATACTAATCATCTCTGTGTAGACACTAACTACCCTGTAAGTATCTACATTGTTATGAATGTAACGTTTTGTGACTATACTAATCATCTCTGTGTAGACACTAACTACCCTGTATGTATCTACATTGTTATGAATGTAACGTTTTGTGACTATACTAATCATCTCTGTGTAGACACTAACTACCCTGTAAGTATCTACATTGTTATGAATGTAACGTTTTGTGACTATACTAATCATCTCGGTGTAGACACTAACTACCCTGTAAGTATCTACATTGTTATGAATGTAACGTTTTGTGACTATACTAATCATCTCGGTGTAGACACTAACTACCCTGTATGTATCTTCATTGTTATGAATGTAACGTTTTGTGACTAAACTAACCATCTCGGTGTAGACACTAACTACCCTGTAAGTATCTACATTGTTATGAATGTAACGTTTTGTGACTATACTAATCATCTCGGTGTAGACACTAACTACCCTGTAAGTATCTACATTGTTATGAATGTAACGTTTTGTGACTATACTAATCATCTCGGTGTAGACACTAACTACCCTGTATGTATCTACATTGTTATGAATGTAACGTTTTGTGACTATACTAATCATCTCGGTGTAGACACTAACTACCCTGTAAGTATCTACATTGTTATGAATGTAACGTTTTGTGACTATACTAACCATCTCTGTGTAGACACTAACTACCCTGTAAGTATCTACATTGTTATGAATGTAACGTTTTGTGACTATACTAATCATCTCTGTGTAGACACTAACTACCCTGTAAGTATCTACATTGTTATGAATGTAACGTTTTGTGACTATACTAATCATCTCGGTGTAGACACTAACTACCCTGTAAGTATCTACATTGTTATGAATGTAACGTTTTGTGACTATACTAATCATCTCGGTGTAGACACTAACTACCCTGTTAGTATCTACATTGTTATGAATGTAACGTTTTGTGACTATACTAATCATCTCGATGTAGACACTAACTACCCTGTATGTATCTACATTGTTATGAATGTAACGTTTTGTGACTATACTAATCATCTCGATGTAGACACTAACTACCCTGTATGTATCTACATTGTTATGAATGTAACGTTTTGTGACTAAACTAATCATCTCGGTGTAGACACTAACTACCCTGTAAGTATCTACATTGTTTTGAATGTAACGTTTTGTGACTATACTAATCATCTCGGTGTAGACACTAACTACCCTGTAAGTATCTACATTGTTATGAATGTAACGTTTTGTGACTATACTAATCATCTCGATGTAGACACTAACTACCCTGTATGTATCTACATTGTTATGAATGTAACGTTTTGTGACTATACTAATCATCTCGGTGTAGACACTAACTACCCTGTAAGTATCTACATTGTTATGAATGTAACGTTTTGTGACTATACTAATCATCTCGGTGTAGACACTAACTACCCTGTATGTATCTACATTGTTATGAATGTAACGTTTTGTGACTATACTAATCATCTCGGTGTAGACACTAACTACCCTGTAAGTATCTACATTTTTATGAATGTAACGTTTTGTGACTATACTAATCATCTCGGTGTAGACACTAACTACCCTGTATGTATCTACATTGTTATGAATGTAACGTTTTGTGACTATACTAATCATCTCGATGTAGACACTAACTACCCTGTATGTATCTACATTGTTATGAATGTAACGTTTTGTGACTAAACTAATCATCTCGGTGTAGACACTAACTACCCTGTAAGTATCTACATTGTTATGAATGTAACGTTTTGTGACTATACTAATCATCTCGGTGTAGACACTAACTACCCTGTATGTATCTACATTGTTATGAATGTAACGTTTTGTGACTATACTAATCATCTCGGTGTAGACACTAACTACCCTGTAAGTATCTACATTGTTATGAATGTAACGTTTTGTGACTATACTAATCATCTCGGTGTAGACACTAACTACCCTGTATGTATCTACATTGTTATGAATGTAACGTTTTGTGACTATACTAATCATCTCGGTGTAGACACTAACTACCCTGTATGTATCTACATTGTTATGAATGTAACGTTTTGTGACTATACTAATCATCTCGGTGTAGACACTAACTACCCTGTTAGTATCTACATTGTTATGAATGTAACGTTTTGTGACTATACTAATCATCTCGGTGTAGACACTAACTACCCTGTAAGTATCTACATTGTTATGAATGTAACGTTTTGTGACTATACTAATCATCTCGGTGTAGACACTAACTACCCTGTATGTATCTACATTGTTATGAATGTAACGTTTTGTGACTATACTAATCATCTCGGTGTAGACACTAACTACCCTGTAAGTATCTACATTGTTATGAATGTAACGTTTTGTGACTATACTAATCATCTCGGTGTAGACACTAACTACCCTGTATGTATCTACATTGTTATGAATGTAACGTTTTGTGACTATACTAATCATCTCGATGTAGACACTAACTACCCTGTATGTATCTACATTGTTATGAATGTAACGTTTTGTGACTAAACTAATCATCTCGGTGTAGACACTAACTACCCTGTATGTATCTACATTGTTATGAATGTAACGTTTTGTGACTATACTAATCATCTCGGTGTAGACACTAACTACCCTGTATGTATCTACATTGTTATGAATGTAACGTTTTGTGACTAAACTAATCATCTCTGTGTAGACACTAACTACCCTGTATGTATCTACATTGTTATGAATGTAACGTTTTGTGACTATACTAATCATCTCGGTGTAGACACTAACTACCCTGTAAGTATCTACATTGTTATGAATGTAACGTTTTGTGACTATACTAATCATCTCGGTGTAGACACTAACTACCCTGTATGTATCTACATTGTTATGAATGTAACGTTTTGTGACTATACTAATCATCTCGGTGTGGACACTAACTACCCTGTATGTATCTACATTGTTATGAATGTAACGTTTTGTGACTATACTAATCATCTCGGTGTAGACACTAACTACCCTGTATGTATCTACATTGTTATGAATGTAACGTTTTGTGACTATACTAATCATCTCGGTGTAGACACTAACTACCCTGTTAGTATCTACATTGTTATGAATGTAACGTTTTGTGACTATACTAATCATCTCGGTGTAGACACTAACTACCCTGTAAGTATCTACATTGTTATGAATGTAACGTTTTGTGACTATACTAATCATCTCGGTGTAGACACTAACTACCCTGTATGTATCTACATTGTTATGAATGTAACGTTTTGTGACTATACTAATCATCTCGGTGTAGACACTAACTACCCTGTATGTATCTACATTGTTATGAATGTAACGTTTTGTGACTAAACTAATCATCTCGGTGTAGACACTAACTACCCTGTAAGTATCTACATTGTTATGAATGTAACGTTTTGTGACTATACTAATCATCTCGGTGTAGACACTAACTACCCTGTAAGTATCTACATTGTTATGAATGTAACGTTTTGTGACTAAACTAATCATCTCGGTGTAGACACTAACTACCCTGTAAGTATCTACATTGTTATGAATGTAACGTTTTGTGACTATACTAATCATCTCGGTGTAGACACTAACTACCCTGTAAGTATCTACATTGTTATGAATGTAACGTTTTGTGACTATACTAATCATCTCGGTGTAGACATTAAGTACCCTGTATGTATCTACATTGTTATGAATGTAACGTTTTGTGACTATACTAATCATCTCGGTGTAGACACTAACTACCCTGTAAGTATCTACATTGTTATGAATGTAACGTTTTGTGACTATACTAATCATCTCGGTGTAGACACTAACTACCCTGTAAGTATCTACATTGTTATGAATGTAACGTTTTGTGACTATACTAATCATCTCGGTGTAGACACTAACTACCCTGTATGTATCTACATTGTTATGAATGTAACGTTTTGTGACTATACTAATCATCTCGGTGTAGACACTAAGTACCCTGTATGTCTCTACATTGTTATGAATGTAACGTTTTGTGACTAAACTAATCATCTCGGTGTAGACACTAACTACCCTGTAAGTATCTACATTGTTATGAATGTAACGTTTTGTGACTAAACTAATCATCTCGGTGTAGACACTAACTACCCTGTATGTCTCTACATTGTTATGAATGTAACGTTTTGTGACTAAACTAATCATCTCGGTGTAGACACTAACTACCCTGTTAGTATCTACAACGAAAAGTCATATCCAGAGTAATACAAAAGTTTATTCTGATTTGTTTTCTCTCTCAAGACACAAGCTGCAAAAATGCATCTAAAATAAGTTATATGAACTGATGTTATGAAACAAGTTAAGGCGCTAGAGTCATATTTGAATACTAAAATTATTTTGTGAAAATACTGCATTTACCAATTGTTTTACATACTTAATTTACATGTGTTTTTTGTACAACTAGGCTAATGCACTTTTGTAGTTACATGTAACTTCTAAGTTGAGAAAATATATCATATACTTACATGTGCTGTCATTCTGTGTTAAGACAATGATACAGTGACGATACAAACGTGTTGATGATGATAGTGTATAGTGTATAAAGAAACGACATGCCAATATCAATGGCATTTTTATGGATTAGAATACTTATATCTGGCGTAAGTGTGGTTAAAAATTAAACACCATCTGAAGTTTAATCTGTTCGTGTTTAGTTTATATTCCTCAAGACAACATTTATCACTTGGTATTGACGTTTCTTATCGTTCAAGTAAAAGATGCAATAAAAACAAAAGATACATGAAATTTATGAAATAAGAAATGATATAGTTCTGCTATAATTATTTATTCATAAACTGAACATCCGTTATTGTTTTTCAAAACGATACGATGTATTGCTGATATATGTCGAACCTATGCTCAACTGGCAGACCTATATTACATGCCATTCTGTTCTTATGAATTGAAAAAGAATAACTATTTCAGTGTTACAACTCAATATTAGTCACGAACTTAATTTGGAAATAAACTTTGTTTACCTTATTGTAGGGTTTGTATGGCTTGCAATTTTATAATAACAATTGCTGAGAGGGATTAGAACGGCGGTGTTTATAAACCTATAATACAGGTAGAAAGAAACCGGCCTATATATTGTTACATTACACCACTGATACAGGTTGAAAACAGATCAATGTCACAAACAACAAATCTTAATAAACAGTGTATAGTCTACAATATTCCTAGGCCTACATATTCATATTGCTGGAATCTAGCAACGACAAAACTGCCAACAACGTTTTGATTAAAGTCACAATATACTTCTAAAATATGTTTACTTAAAATAAATCGGGGAAGTTGAATATTCACTTTTATTTTCAAATGTAGATTATATATAATAGAATAGAATTTTTTATGAATGAAGAATGTATGTAAATTGTTATTACAGTAAATACCTATATCACACAAATTAAACGATCGAGGTACAATTTACATTTAAATTGAACAACTAATTGTTTGATCCTTTATCCCCAAAATGGCCACTTTGCAGTGTATATAATATATACTATTTTCCATTCTTAACACGATGCCACCAGTCATCTTTTTAAAGGCTTTTCTTGTTGTATTTAGTTCATCAAAAGAAGAACGCGGCCTATGGTACGTATGAATGGACGTGGATAGTCAGCTTCTTTGAATGTGATGCTTTTCGATCAATAAACACTTATTGTATTCTGTAGGGTACAAAGGCAGGTAATTTTATGCCAAATAGATGCATTCACCGAAACGAATGACATTTTGAAAGAAATATAGATTTAAACCTTACTTTTAAGTCGTTTTTACTTACACGGGAAACAAATAAAGCACTCCCAAATTAAAAATCGTAAATCTTCAATAGTTTAAGGGCCGTATAATTCCCGTGTTAGGAATAGATAAATGTGTTGTTCTGATTATTAACCAGTGTAACATTTGTTAATGACCAATTTTTACGAACGCAGAAATGGGCACGCGAGTCGTGCCTATGTCGTTTTTATTCAAAACACAGATTCACCGTATGGTACTATGAACTGTGTAATCACCAGCCTTCATCAGGTCCTTTCCATTTGACTTTTATTGAACAATAACACGAATGAGACTTTGAGATTGCAGATTATTGGGCTCAATTCAACAAGAGTGTCATACAGTAATGAACTTGGCAGAATAACTACAGTGTAATCAGTAGTGAGGACACATGTCCAAACACATCCTGCATGAGGGGTCGTCTCCTTTTTGGTACACCCCGTGCAACCTCACCTGCAAATGATACGGCGGTATTGAGTCATCTACGGCGTCAGCCTTTTGCACTGTATCGCCCTTAAACAGGTCTGTCTTCAAATCACTGTTGGAGTAACGAGTGCGAAAACGCCTCGAAGCTGCTGGAATGAGGGACAGACGAGTCATCAGACGTCTCTACCTGACAGATCGAGACAAAAATAACCGTAGGCTTTGGTGTATGGACCGGCAAGGTTGAACTTGAAGTCCGACGAAAGTTGTTTCTTCCACTTCACACTGTTGATGGGCAAGTCGGAGTATGTAGGGTTACACGCGTTACACACCCAGGAACATCAGGCCAATCATACCATATATGGTGGTGGATCAGCTATGGTATGGGGGTGTTTCTCTTTTGACTGCAAGCTGGATTTGGTGACACTACACAAGGACACTACAGGCGATATCCAGGAGGTGCTGGATCAATTCGTTCCACCATTCTTGGATGATATTGTTCGACCCCATCGTTCCGTGTTACACAGATCCCATGGCCAGCAATGACCCCATTGACCATGTCTGACACAATTGGATTGGTAGAAGAAACACTTCTCTGAGGGCATTGGACAATGTACAACAGATGTACAGAGACCAGTGGTTATCAGTTGATTTTATTATAGGTTCCACGTCCATCATGTTTAAATAACAACTTGGTGTTCGTAATGTCCTGCAACATTTAATGTGCTAGGTCATTTTCTGATTTCTGTGTTGTATGCGCCAGATGAAGCAGGTACAGAGGATGAGACAACGTGAACAAGACTGAGACACCTAGGGCACCATACACCTGGAAACAGATACTCAGAATTAAGTTATGTCAATGAGGTTTATAAACTAAAAAGCAAATAAGGATACACAGTTCCTTTAGTGGATATTACACATAATAAATAACGATACCAAATATTTTAGAGTTCATTGTATATTGTGTATGAGATCCAAAGTTTCCAAAATATTAGACTGAATGTACATGCTATTGAATTGTCATCAACGATTCCTGTGATTATGAAACTGTCTCCTAATTTTCCCAGGGCTGGGATATTGTTGCGATTATGGCTAATTACTTCTTTCTTTAAAAGCACAGAATATTCATAATGACAAATGCACAATTTATTTTATATTAACGCACCTGTTGATAGCCCGATTCTGTACTCTGACACCAAAGAAATAATGGATAGGTTAGGAAATTCACCAGTCCACAAACACACATCATTGAGCCATACAGAGCGCCGAAATATTCTGTTGGATACCTGCAAATAGGATGTGCTGAACTCAATCTTGAATAATGTTGCTTCTGAATTGGATTGTAACAATTACATGTTATTCAATGTACAGGTGTATCCAAAAAGTATTTTCTACTACTTGTGTATCTCAATATAAATATCATGTTATTTGTGATGTTTTGGAGGCAACGAATTATGGCGAAAACAAAAATGATAATTTTGCGTTTTCATTTCTGAAGTGATGATTCAATGTAGTGTAATAAATAATCTCACATAATAATTCACAATTAACCGCTACAGTTTTACAGCTGTTGGAAGTAACGAGGGTCATAATTACGTCTATTTTGTTCTCTGTAAAATCTCCAATACATGATGCACGGTATCAACCATAAGGCATGGACATATCTATTCCTATGTACACTCTCCTTATTTCTATTCCATCTCCGATCGACTCCTTTCTTCTACACTGGGTGAAGATAAGCTATTTATTACCTATACAAATATTTATTATTTTGTAAATATCATCTTTGATAGATATTTAATCTTTGTCAATATCATCTTTAATCTGTTTTAAATATTTGTAAAGATCATCTTTGATCATGTTGTCACTCCTTAAACACACCATCTCGGCAGTGCACATGTCATTCCATAGGGTTTGAAGCTCTTCATTCCACCATGGTTTCCGGGTCCTACGTTTCTTGTGGCATCTAACCGAGGATAATATTTTTGTCCTTGATTTCAGAGTCTTGTCCATTTCTTCATGAATCAAATCAGTAAGTTGAACACTCGCCATGTCGATATCATTCTGAGGTCTTGTAAACTCCTCCAAACCGGCGATGTATGTGTTCATCAGTGTCGTTTTGTCCCTGCTGCACACGAAGTCGTCTGATACACATGAATCGTCATATCGTTTCACAGCACACCTTGAATTATTCACTTATTGATCAGAGAGGTTTATGTTAGGTGACATATTAAATATCTCAATATTCCATGACCTCAAATGGGGTCACAGGGGTCACAACCTTAAAAACCTATGTTCATCTTCTTCTCCAGTTCCGAAAGGTCTAGAGAGCTGAAAATTTGCGTGCAGACTCCTTGGCTAATGGGGATTCTAAATGGTAGATTTCGTGACCCCAAATAGGGTCAAAGGGGTCACAACCTTAAACAAATATGTTCATCTTCTTCTCCAGTACCAACATGTCTAGATAACTGAAATGTTGTGTACATAGTCCTTTGCTA
Organism: Gibbula magus; assembly: GCA_936450465.1. Lineage (NCBI taxonomy): Eukaryota > Metazoa > Mollusca > Gastropoda > Trochida > Trochidae > Gibbula > Gibbula magus. The sequence goes on from OW388304.1 coordinate 21,193,475, forward strand.
ATAGGGATTCTAAATTGTAGATTTGGTGACCCTGTGACTCCAATCTAGGTCACAGGGGTCATGATCTAAGAACCTATCATTTGCTTGTAAACAATGTATTACTTGAGATAACTTAAATATTTAACCTTAGATAGTAAATCAATGAAATATTGATGAACTAGAGAGCCCATGGCTACAGAGCCCATTTTTTTAAATACTTACAGGAGTCTTAAGTTTGATGACCAAAAGCTGTAAATGGCTGACCTATAGATAACGGACATGACTGCCACAAAATACGTCACTTCCTCCTGTTCAAGCATGACGCCTACACAGAGAAGGAATCCTGTCGCACTTGTGAACACACTTGGTACAATCAAAGAATGTAGTAGGCGAACTTCTTCTTTTTTGCGACCTGCAACAGATCTTCAAGGTCATAATTGCCTAAATTAACATATTGCATATAGATCTTAGATGATTGAAACGTGTATTTATAAATACCCCATTGCGATAACAAACGTATTGGTACATGTATATACGGTTCGAATAAATCATTATATAAATTCCCGTCGATCCTTTTATCGATGTATTTAGTGTCACAACTAACTAGTTTTACCTGGCTGTAAGACATACAGAGAATCCGCCATTACTCCCAATAGGAGGGAACACACAGGAGCCGATAGCATGGCGTAGTAGTTAATGTTGGTGTAGTAACTCACTGTGGAAACAAGCATGCATATTTCCTCATAAATAAACTGGCATATTCTACTCATGTTGTCACAGCTACCAAATCAAACATTACTTCGCACTGAGGAGGCATCAGACCTACATCGAAGGTTAAAAGAATCAACAAAAAATTTTCCAACCTCGTCCCCAGGACTGATCAACTATCATCCCTGGGTTCACCGACCTCTCTTGGTCAGGATTCCTGACCATCACAATTTAACACTTTCCAAAAGTTATAAGTTATTAACATGAGATGAAAATGTTCTTTTCACTTGAGGTAAATGATTCCGATATTAAATTTATAGAAAAACTGGTTAACATTAATAAAAATAGCCAAAATGATCCTTAACTTTTTTTTACTGTAACGACACTGTGAGTAGACGGAAGTAAACAAGCAAAATTATTGCGCGAAAGTAACAGCTGCGTCAAACGCGATTTGTTATCATTGGCATATAAAACATCGATAATTAAACTTTCGAAATGATATGTTTACGTACATTAGATAAGTATAGTTATGATATTCTGTAACAATTATGCAAAGCATCATTGGTAAGGCTGGGTCGACTTGAGCGAGTTCGAGGACACGGGTCCGAATGCATTGTTGATAAAGGCTTGATGCAGGAGAGACGTAGCAGCACCTTGAAGAATTTGCAAATTTCCAACGGAGTCAAACACAAAATATCTTGCTTGTGCTCACTTAAACTTTTTTTATACTTACGCATGATAAATATATTAAAACTAGAAGAGCGTTTGCGGGACACCGCAAAAGCAGAGCAGCTCCGAAACTTTGGGTCCCTGTTCCGCCTTCTCCTCAGCATAAATAAAATGGGAATTTTTTTGGACAAAAATGTGTTCATTATTCAAGTTATTCTAACAAGTTGAATCATCACTGGGGTCACTTTTCACAACTTTGTTCTTAAAAACTATTTCTGATTCAAAATTGGATCAAAAGATTAACATGGCCTTAACCAATATCTCATGACCTTGAACTTTGACCTTCAAGGTCACATCATCAATGATTACTTTTAAGTGTGTATAACAATCATGCAATGACTCAAAGTGTTCATTGTTAACATAAGGCATATTCACAATAGCACGCTTAAGTTGTGACCTTGCTGTGACCTTGAACTTTGACAGATATTAGCGAAAACGTTTTAAAATCTTGGTCTTTGCTCCAAATAAGAGCCTGACAGCACAAAACTGTTTGAAGTTATCGTGTTTACAAGGATTATTGTAGTGATTTAAGAACTCATGACCTTGACCTTTGACCTTGAATGTGAACACGTCAAAACTCATTCACCAGATTTATAAGAAAGAAGCTATGTATGTGAGGTGTTAATACCTTTTTGGAAAAAAGTTACTTAGATATTTTAGAACTAGTAACCATGACCATATCTCGTGACCTGTGATCTCAAGGTCACACAGTCAATGATCACTTTTCATTGTGTATAACAATCATGTAATGATTCGAAGTGTTAATAGTTAAAATAAGGAATGTTCGCAACTGCATGCTTAAGTTGTGACCTTGCTGTGACCTTGACTTTGGACAGATTTTAGCGAAAACCCTTTTCAAATCTCAGTCTTTCTCCATAGTTGATATATACCAAGTAAGGGCCTGAAGTTGTTGAAGTTATCGTGTTTACAAGGATTTTTGTAGTGATTTCAGAACTCATGACCTTGACCTTTAACCTTGAATGTGAGCATGTCAAAAAAATTCCCCATGGGCATAAGTAAGAAGTTATGTATATGAGTTCTCAAAACCTTCTAGGAAAAAAGTTATAGCAAATACAAAACGCGCAGGCGGCGGCGGCGGTGGCAGCGGCGGCGACGGAAACTGCACAAAAACTAAGTCGGAGCTGCTAATGAGTTGTATCTCATTCTTAAATGGGTTCAGTTAGCCCTCCCTCTTTACAATGATAATATTTCATTCCGAGGGTCGAGATAAAGTTATAACCGGCATTAATTTAATAAACATTACTTCGATGGACGTCGAGGATGACGCTACTTACACTCTCTCTGTCATTTGCCGAACGTATAATATATATGCAAGAAAAATATTTTTTTCACAATACGTACCCTTCTCATCATCATTGTCGACAACCTTCTCCAACCATGAGTTCAATGAACCAAGGAACATGCTTATGACCAACATGTTCACTGATCCCCAAAAACCTTGAAGAAGATAAAGTGGGTCGCACATGTACGACCGTAGTATGGATTTATCGCCCTTTGCATCATGGTTGGACGCCGCCATATTTGATTCTTGAATAGTTGCATTTTCTGCACTTACCACACACTCTTTGGTTAATATAGCGTTGTTACTCTTTCTAACAAGGCTTGTTTTTTCCGATACGTCAATTGTTGGGTTGAATTCGTTTATTTCACTTTCTTGAGTGAAATGTTGTTGTTGTTTTGCCTGGATGAAGTCTTTTGGTAGTAAAATAAATGTGCTGATGACAAGTATCACATTACTTACAAAGATGACACAGAAGGTGGTCCTTAATGGTATCCCGTTCTCATACGCGATCTTTGCATGTAAAAAAAAATAATAGTAATAATTAAACAAAATAAATCGAACGATAAAGAAGAAAAGTCACTTGAAAACGACATCAACAAGCTAGAAAGAAACTATGATACTCTTTCAAATGACAATCTAAACGAATTAAATATATATATATAAAAAAAGAAAGATTAGAGTACATTCGAACAGAAAAGATAAAAGGGATTAGTTTTAGAAATAAAGCAAAATGGTATGAAGAAGGTGAAAAGAACACAGAATATTTCTTGAATCTCGAGAAAAAAAATTATATCAATAAGCAAATGAAAGAAATAATTGATACAAATGGGAAAATAATGACTAGCACTAATGATATATTTAATGAAACATCACAATATTACAAAAACCTTTTATAGCAGTCAGCATGATACAAACTTTAAAGAAAATGCACGCCATTTTACAAACATTGACATCACATTAATTCAACATGAGAGAGACAGCTGTGAAGGTCCTATTATGCTAAATAAATGTGCCTTTGTCTAAAAATGTATGAAAAAATCGGAAAAGTCCAGGATCAGACGGCTTTCCTGCTGAATTCTACAAGTTATTCCGGATAGATATCGAGATCGATAACATGTGCCTTTGAAACCGGAACTTGTCCAATTTTCAATATCAGGGTATACTTACCTGTATTCCTAAAGATAACAGAGACAGGCGATATTTAAAAAATTGGAGACCAATAAATCTATTAAATGCTGACTATTAAATATTATTTGGAGTTATTGCAAATAGAATCAAGAATGTTCTCCCACACATAATTAGCGAAACCCAAACAGGTTTTCATAAAGATCGTTTCATCGGGGAAAACACACGAATTCTATACGATATCATGAACTATTGTGAAGTACATAAAAAGCCAGGACTGCTTATAACAGTAGATTTTGAAAAATCGTTTGAAACTGAAGAATGGAATTTCATTGATAAAGCACTAAAAACGTTTAACTTTGGACCTACACTCATAAAATGGATTAAATTATTTCAATACAATAGCAATAGCCCGATAATAAACACAGGACACATTTCAAATTAGTTTAATCTTGAAAGAGGCTGCAGACAAGGCGATCCGATCTCCCCCTATCTATTTATAGTCTGTATTGAATTGCTTTCCATATCTATCAAGAACAGTGCTCAGATAAAAGGTATAGACATTAATGGTGTTGAATATTGAACTTTCCAATATGCTGATGACGCAAATAACACTTTAGAAGGATCACAAGAGGGACTTTCAGAACTTGTACAAACACTACGAGATTTCGCCATCGCATCCGGTTTAAACATTAATTGTGACAAGACCAAGGCTATTTGGATTGGCTCAAAAAAGAATTAAAAAAACCAACTTTGTCCACTTTTACCTCTTCAATGGTCAAAAGAGCCCCTCAAACTCTTAGGGGTTATATTTTCAACAGACCTAAAACAAATAATTACCATGAATTTTGATAAACAACTTTGACAAAACAAGAAAAAATTGTTTTTCTTGGTTAAAAACATCCCTGACATTGAATGGGAAAATAACAATTATTAAGTCTCAAATCATCACTTCATTTACACATTTATTTCCAGCCCTTCCAATGCCGGACAGACCCTTTTTCAAATCGTTAAATTCAATCTTGTTTCAGTTCATTTGGAATGGAAAACGAGATAAAAATAAAGAGACAAATGTTGATGAATGATTACTCAGAAAGGAGGTATGGTTGATGTGGAAGCTTTTTCTAAATACATGAAATTGAAATGGATCAAACGTTTGAAATTGAAAGATGATTCATGGCAACACTTGGCTAGATGTTCAATGGTAAATAATGAAAATATTGACGTTCTGAATTTCCCAATTCATCAACTGAAATAGTTACTTAAAACATTCAACGACTTCTGGAAAGATGTTTTAACTATCTATAACAATCTCCAAACCTTTGAGATCAGATACGTCTCTTATGGCGATTTAAAAAAATATTCTAAATGGTGTCAATGTTGAATAACACGTTTTCGAGACCTATTGACTGACTCTGGACACTAAAAAAAATTTCACCAAGTAACCCGACTAAAAAAAACAATGATAGTATTGATTGTAAGATTTTAAGTGACATCATATCATCGCCAGATTGTAAATTTCGCTATAAACTTGTTCGTTCCTACAATGGTATTTGTTCTCTTGAAGACCTTACGTCTAAATGGAACTCCAAGTTGGGTGCACACATATCAGACAATCACCTTTCTCAATGTTTTAAAACAATACGAACTTTTGTGCAGGACAGTAAGACACGAAACTTCCAATATAACTTCTTTCATCGTATCATACCAACGACATCTCTATTATACAAAATAGGATTTACAGATAATCTCCAGGCCCGTAGCAACAGGGGGGCTAGGGAAAAATTTATTTTTGGCACTCTATTCCAAACTGTTTTTCAACCTGAAAGACATTGCAAATAACTTTGTGAGAGAAAATTCTGATGATGTACGTAACGTTTGCATGTAAGTTACAATTATCGTGTCAGACGTATCTAAAATGACAATGACAATAAACACAGCTGGCTCTATATACTTTGTAAGAAGTGAAGATAGGATGTTTATTTTTGGAAAATTCTGATAGGGCAAGTGGATGTTATATCTGAATAACAATTAATACAATGAAGACAGTTTGTCAATCAGAAACTAAAACTCTTGAACATTTGTTTTTGTTCATGTCGTAGAATCCAAACTGTGATAAACGAACTTTCGACCTGGTATGAAAGTAGGACTTCTCTAAAGTTAGACCTGAATATATACACTTTCCTCATTGGTGATCCAAAGTTGAATATTCTTGATAAACACATTTTTATAATAACCAAGCGCTATATTCAAAGTTGCCAATACAATGAAACTAATCCCATATTTGCACAACTATTATCTCAAATAAGAATTTATCATAATATTGAAACAATTATTTCAGAAGACAAAAGTTAATTCACCCAAAAATGGGCCCCCCTTGCAAATGAAGATTGATCCAAACCAAAACAATGTCACATCACTCCCCTTCTATGCTTCCTAACTTCCCTCTCTTCCTTTTCACTCCATCTCTTTTGATCTTATAATAGGTCAATTAAAACTTTCATTTAATTCAAATGAAATGCTGTTAATGTTTTGGAAATGAATGTTAATTGATATGTCGATGTATTTGAATGTATATGTATAACTTCTGTAATTAAAAAAAATAGTTAATGACATGCAGGATATAGTTTCAGGATATCACATTAATCAGCGTTCATTTGCTGTTTTGATTGGATACCATAACTGCTGCTGACTGACTGACAGTGCTTAAATGGATGTCATTGTAACATTGGGAACGTGCAAACGAATAATTCTGATTGCATTCAATATGGCGTTTTCTTAGAAGCTACGATTTGATTGGTCGACTAACGAGTTAGGTTTTGGCTTCAGATCAATCGACTACATTATTGAATATGGCACGCCGTCAGATCGTATGGAGAGGAAGCCCGGCTTCGGAAGAATCCCAGTAGAGACAATATTGTAGGGCCCATATTCTGTATAACGTTTAGTCCAGGGGTTAGAAAAGGGAGTTGAGGAATGTTGTTGGTTACACGTTCAACAGTTTGGAGAAATTACTCTTACATTGATAAGATTTGAGGTTTTCACTTGTAAGGATATCTCCTCTTTTAGGTCCAAAATGAAAAAAACGGGCCCAGTACAGAGTCAGTTTAGGACACAGGTCATCATCCCTAAGACTTTCACATACACACATGTAGTAGGTCAACAAATAACAGGCATTCTCGACTTTCACCTTGAACAAATCGAATACTAGGAGGATAAATTGATTAAGCAACTGTATATAATGTTTAGAAATGTAGATGCTGAATAAATATGAAATGTTTGACAATGTCTCAAGAGTAAAACAATCCTGGAGTTGTGTGACAACAAAATTTAAAAACCTTCCATTGCATAAATGAATTTCAATATTTCAAATGGTTACCTTGGCGACCAGCAAGACAGTCCCTGAGGCATCAAATCCTCCTGACAGCGCTCCGATAACAGTGGAACCATACTGATCAAACATGTAGGACACCTGTGTAACAATTAATGTGAGGTTTGTACTGTCAGTGGTAGATGCATACATTTCACGTGTTCAAAGGGATGCAACAGATATATATATATATATATATATATATATTACATGTTAGTCTGTAATTGGTAGTTATAAGGGTATTTTTAACGAATAAAATGATTAATATCTGAAGATAGTCTGTATTTACAGGTCTTTTGTGGCAGTGAGAAATCCGAACCAAAATGATCTACAAAACAAATATACAAAAATAGTTTCTAGATACATACAAAGACCCATTCTATTTGAAAGTACACTGCCAAACGTGTAAACGAATAATCAGAAAAAGAGTGTCTCGCGGTCGATTTCTTACTTGAATGTATCTCCCCCCCCCCCCCCCCCCCCCAAATATATTGCAATACACTAAGTGTAAAAACGATCCTTCAAAAGTGTTGTTGTGTTCGCAATTTGAAAAAATATACGATAAGAATTGTTCCAAAACACATTGCAGAATTACGGGTCCAAACAGGACAAAGGTAAATATGCTATTTAGACAGTTATGTAAGGATAATTTCAATAGATTCTGTCATTAGACGCTAAGCGTCTCCAGTGTATTATGTCACAAGACCCATCACGTGGAATCCGCGGACGTGACGATCACAAGATACGTTGGAGAATGATTGTTTTACTCTTGAATAATGTTGCTTCCAAATTGGATTGTATGAATTATATTATTCATGTGTACAGCTGCAACCCGTAGGTTTTTCACCTACTGTAACTTCAACAAAATTGCATCACAAACAATGACAATGAATCAGCATATATCCATGATTAATTATTCTTTAGAAATATTTTTTTCTGCACTTTTTTTAAACGTTTTAATTATGTTTCATTTATCCTTATTTGTGAAGAGGACATTCGAACTTTGGTCACTCGGTTCTTTCCAAGATAAATAATTTAGATAAGCAGGATTAAAATTTTTTTATTTGGTATATCGAATCATATTAACATCATATAGAACAGTCGATGAAATTTAATTAGATGTTGTGCTTTCCGAATAAAAGTTAATTACTCCTTTAACGGTACATCGAGATCAGCTAAACGATGTTTGGTGTTTTAAGTAAGTTCCACCGAGACGAGGCCTCTGTTGCGATTGGCATGGAGAGGAAATGTCAAAGTTGAAGGGACATTCCTGTGCATTGGTGGATGTTAGATAAACATAAAAAAAAACCATTTGATCTTACTTTATTTAGATCGGATGCAAGCGGTCTCAAATTAGTTGCAATCTGTCATTTCACAGAAGGTCCTTACACATTACATATCAGTGGTTACTCAATTATGTCTTTACTCTGTAACAAGTGGGCGATATGTTTCGCGTCTAGCAGTTAAAATTGCATCACAGATGCGTCCTTATTTCTCTCCGATAAAACACCATCTTACCTCTTCGACTGACTTCTGTCTTGTAAGAAATATGAGCATCGCCTTGGTAAAGAACGTCTTGGCGGATTGCCTAACTAACTTTGTTTGTAATCAATAAGGATTTTCTATTTCATACCATGAACGATTGCTACTTGTAACAGGTTACGTGGGAAGAAAAGACTTGAGTAACCTCTGTAGTTGTGTGAAGAAGTGAGTGACTTGACAGAAACGAGAGGGATAACTAGGATAACATCCACGGCATAACAGAACATGATAATTTACTATAATTTGAAACTGATTATGATAAATGGCAACCTGCATGTTGGTTTGTAGTATTCCGATACCTCCAATCAGCAATCCCAAATAACCAGGAAATATAAGCCAAGGGAAGTCTGAAGAAGGAAATACAAAATATGGGTTTAAGCTTGAACTTCATTCCTTAGTGATTGTATATTCAAGTTCATAAAAAGAACATCAGAAATAGCCTTTTTTTATGTTTAAATACAAAACATGATAAACGTGAAATGCTAAAATACTGTCCCTTTTAGTTGTCATGCATGGAGCCTTAAATCGAATCGAATAATGCGAAGTATGCATTATATTATTATACAACACCATGCCACATATCCTGCGATTAACAATCCTGATCCTGACTGTTTAAAAAATATATACGTGTCATAAATCCGTGTGCACATTTCACAAAATCTAATAAAGCCACTCATACATATATGATTATTTTCTACATTTTAACGATTCAAAAATGTGAACTCACATGTGATAGGACTATGTCTTTTACCGATAGTTCAGCGGTTGCTAAGGCAAAAATTGTTTCGATAAATGAGAAAGGGCTCAATAGTCGCTATGTCGGGATCGGATAGGTGTTCAAAAGCATGGGGCTTCATGTAATTCTGACTGATTCACACACGTGAGAGAAAACTTCAATATACTTTTTATTAAACTTGAAATACTGTAAACGACACATCTGACAGGCCGTAAGGTGATTCCTCGGTCAACAAATATAATGTGTTCTTAATTGGAGTTTAACAAGTTGAATCATCACTTCACACAAGTTTGTTCTTAAAACATATTTCTGATTTCAAAATTGAATCAAAGGGTTAACATGGCCTTAACCAATATCTAATGACCTTGACTTTTGACCTTTAAAGTCACACAATCAATGATCACTTTTCATTGTGTATAAAAATTATGTAATGATTTAAAGTGTTCGTAGTTAAAATAAGGCACATTCACAACTGCATTCTTAAGTTGTGACCTCGCTGTGACCTTGACCTTTGATTGATTTTAGTGAAAACCTTTACAAATCTTGGCCTTTCTCCATATTGTTGATATATATCAAATAAGAAGTTATCGTGTTTACATGGAAAAAAAGTTATAGCGAAAACGAAATGCGGCTGCAGCAGCGGCGACGTAAACTACGAAATACGACAATCTATGCGTTCGACTTTGAATCCATTTAGAGCTACAATAATTCAGTTATATGCCACTGATTTCCACACACAGTATGTTTATCTCCTAATTACCTGTTGATATTAGACCAAACGAGGCTGATCCTATTAGTAATAACGTTCTGAAACAAATACGAATAAGTCATTATAAAACAAGAATGAACAACAACTACAACTCTTTCATATCCTTTAATTTGCTAACCTAACCTACTTGCTTGTTGTTGGTTTTAGGCCTACGCACTTGTTGTTCACACGGCTACACATACCGAGGAAAGAAATTGAATTCCATAACATGTCAGTTGATAAGAATGATTCATGAAGTAAAGGAATGTTCCCGTTATCTACCAGAAATTATTTTTGAAAATCATACTCTTTATCTTGCGAATCACTACTTTCGCAGCATATTCCATTACAGTACAGGTACTTACATCAATTGATAGGTTATACATTAGCTAAATCACAGAGAAACAAAATTCTTATATGTGATTATCATTCAATTACATGGCGGCTAACTATATGGGGATCCTCTCTGGATCAATATTTCCTATTTAACACTTCTTTACATTTGACAATTCAATAACTTCCAATTCACGTCCTCACACAGGTCGCAGATGTAAACGTCCACAACACGAGTTACAAACAGTTTTATTAGAAACAAATCCAGTTGTTCTCATCCAAAAGGAGTTGCTCCAAATATAATGAAATTTGACAGCTGATGATGGTTTTCATGACGGTTTTAACATTCCAGAACAAATAGACAGATACACCTGATTGTTTGATTTATAGCTGAAATCTTCCTACCAGAACCCCCATTACCATATCACTTGACATTAGATACATTTACATCGATGAACTTTCGAGATCTATAAGTCTCACAACCATAAATTTACGTTGATCACCAGTCACTTCAAGAGTCTCATAGTAATTTGACACTATCTCTTGAATAAGTTATACATGTACTTACATAGAAAGCAATCGTGTAGTTCTCATGCCATACCGGTAGTTGAGCCGACTAAGCACAAGACAGAGGGGAGCGGACACCAACAAGGACACTGTCACACAGAGTTGGAACTTGTCGTCTTGGAGAGTACACACTGCATCTTCCATACACCGGACAGATTCGGGTCTTCCAGAATCAAGAGATAGGCCGAGAAGGTTCTCACTCGTCACAGAAGAAATTGAAGATGAGTTTGTTGATGTTCCATTGACTGCAACAAGTTTGATTGCATGGCCAGATACTGTATCTTGAGATCCTGTAGAAAGTGATTCATTTGCAAATTTGGAGATATTCCTCATTGCATCGATAGTGAAAGAAGAATGATTTCGAAGATGTTCACTAAAGGAAATATCACTTGAGGCTGAAGACGTGTTTCCCAGGTTTTTATCAATTAACAAAGACGGATCACTTGGTAGTACATTGAATAAACTTGAATGATTCCAAGAGTCGAATTGATTACCTATATTTAATGACAGCGCTGTATTATTTCCACATGTTGGCTGGTGCTCACATAGGTACTCGTATATTTCCTCCTTTTTCAGAACATACACGAGTGAGGCCCATCCAGCCGTTAGTCCGGCTAAGAGAAAGGTTTCCATGAATGTCCACACTGCAACTATGTATGGAAATCCGGGGACGTTGGAAGACAGATATTCATATACCATAACTAGTATGACTGAAAGAATAAATGACAACATTCAACTAGTAATTCCCGTAAAAGCCAGGAACGTAAATTAATCAAGGCAACAGATATACACATGAATAAAGTATTATCAACCTGCCATCTGTTTCGCCATTTAATTCAGTGACAATTTTTGTCGTTGTTAAAAAATCTTTTACATTTACATTACTTATAATTAAAGGAAAACCAACTTGAACTTGAATAATTTAATTATGACCGTACAGAGAACATTGAAAAACCATAGAGAATAATGATAGATATACAGCAAAATTGCTAATATGTCACTGAACTATATACATTATTTAAATACTTATCTGTTGACAAGACTACTATGGCGTCACCTGTCAGTCACCCCTACCTAGTGATTGGCTTTGTCTTTCGATATTTTTTGTCGGACACTATCGGAAGATTTTCACCTCAGCTCTCACTAGTGGTTCGGCCTTTGGGCCCTCAGCTAGTAACCTTCCTCGTCTTGCTATTGAACGGCCATCAATTTAGTGTGCTTCGTCTGTCTCTCGCTTGGTGAGTCGACTTCACCCCTCACTTGGCTTGCTGAACCTCTGATAGCCTCCGTCCTCTCGCTTCAGACGTCTATCACTTGTGCTTAATGGGTTGGTTTCCCCTCTCATTAGTGAGTCACCCTTTGCCCTCAGATAACTTCCGACTTTCGCTATCAGTCGTCCCTCATTGTGTAGTCTTCGTCCTCCGTTAGCTTCTGACACACATGATATCGGACAGATCTCGCTGTAGCGCATCTACATTTAGTAAGTTCTTATACTACAGCTCGCTATAGTTAGTGCTTGGGCCGCTCGAGTAACTCGTCACTCTCTTCGCTCGTCTGGGTGTCAGTTAGTGTGTCTACGTCTCACCCCTTCTGAAATACGCCCCTCTCCAGTGAGTGGCTCTTTGACTTTCGATAGCTTTCGAGTTCGCTATCAGACGACACTGATTTTAGCGTGGTTCACCCGTCTCTTGCTTGTCTTGTTGAGATGTCTTCATCTCTCACTGGTGAATCGTCCTTTGAATGAGTCAACTCTCACTTAGCGTGTTTCGGTTGAGTTATCTTCACCTCTCACTAGTGAATAGCCCTTCGGCCTCCGACAACTTCCGGCGTTTGCTAACGGACAGCTTGCACTATAGCACGGCTTCACCCTCCACTTGTGAGTTGTCTTACTCTCCCTTCGGTTTCGTCTGTCAAACGCACACTGAGTTGTCTTCACCTCTCACTAGTGAGTTGTCTTTACTTCTCACTAGTGAGTAGCCTCAGTTAGCTTCTCACGTTTGCTATCAGACGGTTTTCACTATAGCACGGGTCCATCCTGTTCTAGTGAATTGTCTTACGACATTACAACCTAAAACTGTCCCTACCCGTTGTATATAGCGCATTTTCCTCATGTGTTGTCTTCATCTTCTGTTTGTGAGTCATCTTACAACGTTCGTTAGTGTACGCCTCTCGTCTCTCGACTGTGGAGGTCGGAAGTCAGTGCAGAGGGATCCACTTTTCCTATACAGGAAATGTTAACCCTTGTGCGATGAGGGCACTCGTTGAGGTTGAGATCGTACCCTCTGTGCGTGTGGATGATTTTGACTAGGTGATCTCCGTTGTGTCTGGGGCCATCTGTTGTAGGTCCACCAAACATCACTGTCGCTTGCGCCCCTCGACTACCGTCGGCAAGGCCGACCACTCTTGTCAGTTTTCGAATGGGGGCTCCGCCTCAGGTTTGAGCTTACGTCCACCTCACATCTCAGGCCGGCAAGTCACGGTGGTTTCTCCCCTGCTCTGCTTCTCCTGCAATCTAGAACCCTTTTCCACTCGTCTCGCTCTGTCGCCTCATAGGTGTTGTGTCCCCTGGTGAACTTGGTTGCGTTTTGTCTCAACCTTTCAGGTGCTGATCTAGATCTGTTAAGGCATGCTGAAGCTCTTCGACCTCCGGTGAGCCTCTCCCAGGTTGTAGCCGAGATCAGGACCACTCATATCATTGCATCTTCTTCTGGTCGCCCCCTGGTGGCCAGGCTGGCCATGGTCCGTGACACTCTGGCTACGGGACTCCGTGACTACGGGAGACCGTCCCTCTACTCGAGAACTCTGAGGAGATGTGCCTTCATGCTTGGCTCGTAATTAGAAGGGCCTAAGGAAGAGTGACTACTCTAAGTGTATCATTTATGCTTAGCCTCTTCTCATAGACCAAAAGACCACAAGGAAGCTTTATGACAGAGGCAAGCATTCCCCACTTTTTGTATCCAGCGCGGGTTCGTTCCAGCTGAAGTCACCTTCAAGCCATCGTCCAACAACACCAATCCGTTGACCTTTCTTTCTGTTCTCAGGAGGAGGTTGCCAGGGGTGGACGTGTCGTAGGCTAAGCATATGCACGGGAGGCATACAATGTAAACTAAGCCCTCCCGGATGGGACCTAGGTGTGGTGCTCAACCAACCCAGTCTGAGAGGTACGAGCCGCTCAACAACATTCCCCTCCTCCCTCTCACCAGCAAAGTCATATTTTGGTGGCTGTGGCCTCCTTTTAGCCGCTGGGATCTGACTCCAGAGCGTAAGATCTCTCCCTGTGTCCGGTTAGAGCCTTGAGGGTGTACATTGAACGCTCTCGCAACCTGGGAGATGGCAGACGTGGCTTTCTTGCCTCAGTCTCTTGTTGTGTTGTGTTTTGTTGTTTCTATTACAGCTTTAGGGCATCGGTGGATTCATAGGTAAGCTTACACTCAGGGCTAGTCTCTCCCTTAGGTGCTCCTTCGTCTCACTCTAACCCTCATGAATATCCGATCAGTCTCTGCCAAGATGGCTTAGACTTGCTACTTCACTGTCTCGGATGTCATGGCGGGAAGTATTCGCCAATCATTACCTGCAAGATGTCTCTACAGCAGATCTGAAGGGCTTTTTAAGACAAAGGCAACTCAGGGAAGTTGGTGCCCCCTTGCAGACCCTGGAAGGGACAGTCCTCTCAGTAGAGTGGACTCTTTTTCTCTGATACCTGCATTTAAAGACTTCAGATCGGATCATTGTTTTTTTGTGTTGTGTCTTTTTTGCTTCTGTTCTGCTTCCCCTCCCCCCGTTGGAGTTTGAGGGTGTGTGTTATCTCGAAGCGTGAGTGGCTGGGTTGTCTCTTTGATCCGCTTAGTCGAAAGAGATATCTCCCGGGCTTAACCTTGTCCTTACCCGTTTTTTAGCTTACATCAAAATGTGAAAAATAATAATATAAAAAAATCATCTTGTCGCTTTTGACGTCACATCATTTTCTTATACGGCTAACACTTACCTATGGATAGGCTTATCGGGTCGTGTAAAGGAAACACAATATTGTATAAACTTAAATAATAAATCACAAATTTGCGAAAACAAAATATGCTAAAATGTGCAACAAATTTAAATTTAATTTAAAACCCAAAAGATTCTAAGTGCTGCCATGGCTGAGGGCGGAGTGAAGAATTGATTAGGGAAATTACGAAAATCTCAAGTACAACCGTATCACTACCATGTGCAACCGTAGCTGTGCCGTGTGAAACCGTATTTAATCAGTGTAAAACCATACTCTGCAGTGGAAGAAGGAAGGCGGGGAAAGATAAGGAAGATTTACGGAAAACTTACGGTGCAATTATGGAAGGACTTCGGACGACCTAAGATTTGCCTCTGTCCTCAACGGAAGAATTGCGGACTGGAAAACTGTGCGGTTGCTTTGAACATATCTGAAAGTATTATTTTCAACCATGGAAGCTTAAGGTAGTTTCAAGGTAGAATTACGAATACTCAGGGTAAAATTACTATTTCTCACATTCCAAAGTATAACATATTTCTTAACCGTAGTTCTGCTCATTGAAATTGGGGTATTGCCATTACAAACAATTCACAATATAAAGAAAGGTGTTTTGTAGTAGATTATTGAACTAGCAAATACAGAAATGTATAAAATCATACACTTAAAGAAATGGCAAACACATCTCAATATAAGGAAGACGAGTCCACAACGACGTATATGTGCTTCTGAATATACACTTTCTTCGTCATCTGCTTGTGAACTTTTTTTCTTCACAACAACGAAAGAAAGATTAAAAAAAATAACATTCGTGTATATTTTACTTATACATGTACATGTGAACAGATTGGATTCAAATTGTGAGTGCAAGGCGACGTATAGTTGATTGAGGTTCATTGAATATAACCTTCAGGTAAACCTAAGAGGACGTACCTTGGAGAAGTTGTTCAGTGCTTTCCTTGTGTAATGAGACGCCGTGAGACACTGTTACTCAGACGTGTCACCCTTAAAACTTTAAGTAATGTAGTGCATCTGTTCGGGTTGTCAGCAGCTGTTGTAAATACCACAGATCAACTTTATTCATTTTCCCTATTAAATTATAAAAACGACTTAATTCAATTATGTATATATGTAAATGTTAGTGCAGTATCATACAAATGGAATTACTGAAGCCTGATAATTTTACACTGTAAGGTAAGATTATTGAAATTAGGCATGAATTAATTATCTAGTGCACAAAGTACGAAAAATTAACGATAATGATAAACTGATAGTAAAAAATTATTTTTATAATTACATAACATAATACTTAACGATTATTAACAGTGACTGAGTTCGCTTGTCGCAAAAATGCGTAACAGATGGTTGTATTTTCATTTATAAGATAAATAGTTGCGTTTGTAAAAATTCCGGGATTCATTGCTATTCAACACCCGCAAATTTAGTTTAAAACCGACGGCGTTAGCCGGAGGTTTTAAACGCTGAAATTTGCGGGTGCTGAATAACAATGAATCCCGGAAATTTTACTTACGCAATTATTTATCGATATTGTAACATGACCGTTAGCTATCAAGCGTTTTGAAACGAACTCTCTTTTTGCGTACCTATCTCTGAGTGGAAAGGACTTTGCTACTGTTCCATTTTTGTAAGAGGTGTGGTCAGGTCAAAACAAATGTAAATACTCGGCGTAATATGTACATTAGCAACAATTTACACATAAGCTCAAACAGTGTCACCTCAACTATGTTCATGGCGATAAACATTTATCTACGACATCAACACAGCAAAAGACCTAGGAACAAAAATCTTAAACTTGCACTAACCCATTGTGACAAAGACGCTAGCATTGTGACGTCAAAACGGTTGATCACTATGACGTCATGCCATGGCAACGGCATTCGGTAAACACAACCGCATGGAAGAAGGCGTCAAACTTAGACATATCGTACTAGTCGAAAACATTTTAGTTACTTTAAACTGATTAATTTTGAGAGTTATTTGTTACCTATACTGCTATACACAAGTTAGAAAATGACAATGCCACCTGTCAAATTTGAGTAAGGGGCACATATTAAGAGAAATAGAAAAATAAAATTTTGAGTCGGACCGGATCTTGTGAACATGATGTATATGTTCGCGGTGATTCGCCCCAAGTAATTTGCGGGTATTCATTGTCATTCAACATAGGCAAATCAACCAATCAGAATCAAGGATCCTACGAAATCATGTTACAGTGTTGCGCAACCAAGTCCAGGATTGTTCTGTGTCATAAACAGTCACCTAGTTTGACCGTACCTGTGTGGATCATGGCCAAACTATCTACTGTAACTTTCATTGGACTCGCTAGTTAACAATCATTAAGCAGGCGGACTCGGTCTCTGTGAAGTTTGCACGAAGGCCATGCAGAGACAACACGAGGTCGAACGACATATATATATATATATTGTGTTTTTATATTGTCCAGCCATGGAATGTGTTTTTATCTGCCAGAACCTGCAACTTAATTTTATTGAAGTATTTGTTTAAAATGTACATAAACTGACTGTGTTATAACTCTGTAAATATCCTATTTTCATGGTGTCTCATAACTCCGCACGGAGTGTCTCTATTTTAACAAGATATTGTACTTTACTTTGTAATTATGAGGTGAGACTGTTATAAAACCTCTGTCCGTC
Source organism: Gibbula magus (assembly GCA_936450465.1). NCBI lineage: Eukaryota > Metazoa > Mollusca > Gastropoda > Trochida > Trochidae > Gibbula > Gibbula magus. Next base: position 21,211,269 of record OW388304.1, read on the forward strand.
TGTCTACATAAGTTGCTTTTAGTTTGGTGTCGCGGTTATCACGTGATCTCCAAATGGCAGCTGTTCGAAATTTATTTGCTGCAGAACTCGTTTCTTTTTAATTAACACACAGCATGAATAAAATGTGTAGTGACTGATCGTTACAGACATTCGACAGTCGCCGGGGGACTGGAAATACCATGTACCTTACACGTTACTGGACATAACAGGTTGATAGCAAGATTGTAAACTCTTTTCCAATGAAAAATCAGTAAGATAAGTCGATACAAAAGAGGGGCGTTTATGAGGGGTCATGAATATACAAGCTGAGTGCATTTGTTTGTATTGTAAACATCACATATGATGTGTTGGATAGTATTAAAGCCAAATAAAATTTTATGAAACACAATGGATGTACCTTTAAACAACACTTTTTATTGTTCACTAATTGTCTGCTGGTATATATTCTGTTGTGACCGGGTCAGCTCATTGATTAGATAGGGATGGACAGCACTACTTAATTAGCTAATTAGTGTACTGATTGTTTCTGTCTTTCGGGAATTCTGTTTTTGGGAATTTGTTTTATGGGAGTGAATCCTCTGTTGTGACCGGGTCAGCTCATTGATATGATAGGGGTGGATAGCACTACTTAGCTAATTAGTGTATTGAATATTTCTGTCTTTTGGGAATTCTGTATGTTTGGGAGTTCTTATGGGAGTGAATCCATTTGATAATATTTTAATTATTTTGCATTTCTTTATTTGTGAACAGGACATTCGAAGTTTGGTCAGTCGGGGCTTTCCAATCTAAATAAATTAAGATAAACAGGCGTTTGTTTTAAATAGTAGGTATATCAACTGTATTAGCAGATAATATAGAACAGTCGATGTAAATTTATTTAGATTGGATGCTTTTCCAATGAATGTTAATTACTCATTTCGCCCTTCGTGTTTTATGCTCCCTGCTATGTTTTATTCAACAATAAAGCACGTCAACTCATCTATTTTTTAAATAACAGCAATAAATTGTATAAAATCGTGTAGCGTAGCCTCGTTATTGTTGTTATACTTCGTTGGAGGCACAAAATATGTAAAACGATCCTTATAAATGTAATTACAAAATCAAAAAAAAATTCTTTCAATATTTCCACAAATCTAATATATTGGTCAGTTATTACGAGATGTGCAGCTTGTTACACGCAACAATACATGGCTGAATCAAAATTAAGGAATCCTTGATCTAAAACGGCAAAAGCTTTTCGTTTTCCCCATCATTCACATGCATACAATCAGAGTTCGATTTTTCTACATTCTGCATTTTTGGATTAACCCTCATTAGCATATCACGCGACGTTCAAACATGGCTACTGTACGTGAAGCGCTGTGAGCTAACAAGCTTGAGGACTTGTTTCTATTACAATAAGGTATTTCCGGTGAAGTTAATTATCTCTTTATGGAAAACATATGTACAATTTCAGTTATCGACATAGATGTGAAGGCGTTTTTTCTTATTTTCCACAAACGTGTTTCGCTCAGTTGTAAGAACCGGCTAACCCGATCTTTGTTCGAATGGATTGTGACGTCACAAGGTACAAATGCACGAGATATGGTTGCACATTTTATACGCATTCATCGAGAAATGACAACAGATTTTTTAAAGCTCTTGCCGATCAGAATCGCGGAAATTAGTGTAACAAAATCAATTTGTAATTATGCCATGTATTGGTTGATGATGCATTTATCCTTATTGGTTGATGACGCACATACCATATTGGTTAATGATGCATATATAGAGAATACCAAACAAGTTCCCTATGGATACCGTATTTATTACAACGAGTTACTTGTAAACGTATTTAACGAGCGAAAGCGAGTTAAATACGTTTGACAAGTGACGAGTTGTAATAAATACGGTATTCATAGGGAATGAGTTTGGTATTTTATTTATTACACGCATATAAACAACATGATTTAAGTAGTTTTAAACGAAAATTTTTAGACGTTCTGTTGAAGCGAGTAGTAATACAGTTCACTTTCACGTCAGTGACGTCACAATGTGTAACGGTTAAGAGTGTCTAATGTCGCACACAAACATAATCTTTGATTTAAGCGCTAATTGGCGTGCTAAGTTATAAATCAATTGAATCTTAACTTTTAAATAACGTGTTCCCGAGTATAAAGGAAAACATAACACTGATAAAAGCGTTCTATTCACTCACTCAAATCTTGAACTCCGATTTAAAAACACTGTCATTTTCCGAACAGGAGCTCATGAACTAGGCAACGACAAGCCCATGTCAGTTCTTGTTACAGTTCTCACCATCGGTAAAACGAAGTCGCTTTGCATCGGGATCATTATAACCAAAGACGTTTGTGTAATTGTTTCCCGTATACATGCATTGGAGCGTCTCGAAATGGAGTGAGTAGCGAGTAACACAGCGAGGCGAGCTTGACCCGGTCGACGTTGTGACGCCACTGACGGTTGAAGGGAGACAACTCACATGTGCAGCTGATGTGTGTGACCGTACAGGTTACGATAGGACGAGCGCATTCGCCTTTGTCGTTTTTTCAAAAATAATATTCCAGATGTGCTCAGTTTGTGATTCCTACGAATTTTAGTAATTTGTTTACTTATGAATGGCAAAAGTAGTCCCGACCTCGTGACCTCTGGTCATCACCATGGAGCGACCAATCAGATGCGTCTCTCGCAGTATCTAACATATGTTAGATACCAAAAATATCTCGAAGTGTTCTCATTCACATGTGTGTAATAAACAATATTTCTTGATGATGCATATACCATGTATTGGTTGATGATGCACATACCATATTGGTTGAGGTTGCATTTATCATATTGGTTAATGATGCATTTATCATATTTGTTGATGATGTATTTATCATATTGGTTGATGATGCACATACCATATTGGTTGAGGTTGCATTTATCATATTGGTTAATGATGCATTTATCATATTGGTTAATGATGCATTGATCATATTGGTTGATGATGCATGTATCATATTGGTTGATGAGGCACATACCATAGTGGTTGTGGTCGCATTTATCATATTGGTTGAGGTTGCATTTATCATATTGGTTGATGATGCATTTATCATATTGGTTGATGATACACATTCCATATTGGTTGAAGGTTGCATTTACCATATTGGTTGAGGTTGCATTATCATATTGGTTAATGATGCACATACCATATTGGTTACTGGTTACTGGTTAAATATTAGTTGATGATGCATCTCATATTGATATCAGTGTGCACAACGTACGTTGTAAGTGCAGAGCAAGTGCTTACTCGGCACTGGCAACGTGAGTCCTGAGTGCTCATTGGACAGTTCAACTGGGGAAATGCCGAGTAAACTCGAGAGCCTATTTCACCCAGCTACTTACTAACCGCCATATTGGATCCGATGTACCATTATTCAGCGCCAGTGTGGTATGTTTTTAGCGGTATGCCGCTGACTGTTTCCAGTGACAATTACCTCCCCTGACTGGTTCGGCGCATTCGTCACTCTTGCTTGTATGCTCATTGGGCCCGGTCATGTTGTATACATGTGCTATCTTGAATAAAGCTCAAGAGAAACAATTCTACATGTCGTAGACTGTTTATTGCGTTATAGTGGCAGCGCTTTATCCTACGTTTACCGAAGAAGACGAAATATTAGGCTAGCGTAATGCAGTCTGTACCACACGTGGTCGTGCATGTACGCAGGACATTGTAACAAAGACTTCAATTTCATCTATTTGGAACGCTATCAGACTTCACTATGGTTTCCAAGCAACAGGTGCCCATTTTATCGACTTTGTAGACTTTCATTTAGAATCAGATGAACGCCCAGAAGACTTGTATCAACGTCTTATGGCATTTGTAGAAGATAATCTGCTCAAGAGAGATGGCAACATCACTCACCATGACAACGCTCCAGAAGAGGACGAAGAACTGTCTGCATCGCTGGAGAATATCATCGTACTCACATGGTTGAGGTTAATACACCCTGAATTACCTAAACTTGTTAAACAAAGATATGGAACAGACTTAAGAACAAAAACTATTGCTTCACTCAAGCCTGAAATTTCCCAAACTCTTGATTCTTTACTTGAAGAGATAAGAACCAATGAAGACGCTAGAGTAATGAGAACACCCTTTCAAAAAGCCTCTACATTTAAAAGAAAACCATCCATCTCATCAGGGAGACAAAGAAAACAGTGTCCTTTGTGCAATTCATCTAACAGACCAGATAATCATTTCTTAAGCCAGTGCAGGTTTTTACCAGAGCAAGACCGCAAGTTTATGATAAATATTGTTGACAGCGAACCTCAAGACGAAGACCCTCTCACAGATGAGCAAGACCAAGAGCAGGCGTGTCTTTCTGTGTCAACACAACGCATACAGGTGAGATAGTCTCCACAAATTGACTTGTTCTATGACCATAAAACTGTCAGAGTTACTATTGATAGTTGTGCGGAGGGGAACATGATTAAGATGTCTACAGCAGTGAGTCTTGGACTGAACATTAGGCCTACTACTCAGTCTGCCCATCAGGCTGGTGGTGTGTCACCAATGAAAGTAAGGGGAGAGGTGAAAATAACATTTTCACGAGATGGAAAGTTATTTCATTTCGATGGCTTGGTCGTAGAGACTCTTGATGTTGATGTGTTGGCAGGTATTCCATTTATGGAGCTAAATGACCGACAATTAGACCGGCTAGACGCCAAGTTATTCTCTCGGACAACACCATTTACACCTATGGTTCCAGCTTTTCCAGTAAGCCTACTGTCCGGAGAACAAGTGTTTTGCGTGCTTCTGAGACTACTACAGTTTGGCCTGGTGAGTACATAGAATTGAAACTACCTGATGATTATCCTTCAGAGACAAATGTTTATGCAATCGAACCTCGGTTCGACACTAGACGAAAACATTCCAATGTGGATTTGACATGGCCACCTGTATATCCTGTTACCAGTATTGGAGGGAAGGTTAGAGTTCCTAATCACACTCAGTACCCCCAGGTCATCCACAAGCATGAACATTTTTGCCAAGTCAGATCAGTTTTTGTCCCTGACTCTACACTGCCTCCTACAGCACCAACAACACAATGCCAAGCTCAGTCAAGTCTTCATTCTAATCTCGTCAAGGTAGACCCAGATTGTATCTTATCTGCAGAAAACAAAGCTAAGTTTAGTTCATTGTTGGTTCAATATAACTCTGTATTTGACCCTCAGATTACAGGTTACAACGGTCATTCCGGACCATTCAAGGCGCACGTGAACATGGGACCAGTTCTACCCCCACAACGCAAGGGTCGACCCCCACAGTATGCCAAGGGCCAGTTAGTCGAGTTGCAGGAGAAGTTTGACAGCCTTGAGCAGATGGGAGTGTTTGTCAGACCGGAGGATCTTGACGTCCAGGTTGAGTACTTGAACCCATCATTTTTAGTCAAGAAACCGCATGGTGGTCATAGACTTGTCACTGCATTCACAGAAGTAGGGAGATATAGTAAACCCCAACCATCATTGATGCCAGACGTCGATTCAACTTTACGCCAGATTGCTAAATGGAAATATCTCATTAATACCGATTGCAGTAGTGCCTTTTATCAAATTCCCGTTGCTAAAGAATCCATGAAGTTCTGTGGTGTTGTGACCCCCTTCAGGGGTGTAAGAGTGTACGCGAGATCAACTATGGGCATGCCCGGCTCAGAAACCGCCCTTGAAGAGCTCATGTGTAGAGTCTTTGGTGATTTGTTACAGGAAGGTTCTGTTGTAAAATTAGCCGATGACCTCTACTGCGGAGGAGATACACCAGAAGCCCTCTACACTACATGGGAACGAGTATTACAGGCCTTACAGAGCAATGGTCTGAAGCTGTCAGCCCACAAACCGACATCACACCAAAGACTACTGTCGTCCTTGGATGGCATTGGAATCACGGCACAATAACGGCAAGTCCACATAAGATCTCCACTCTCGCATCTTGTTCAGTTCCAGACACCGTACATGGTATGAGGTCATTTCTGGGTGCATACAAGGTCATGTCACGTGTCATTCCTGGATGCTCTGCTTTACTTGCACCATTAGAAGATGTTGTAGCCGGTAAACAAAGCAAGGAGAAATTAGTTTTGACTGACAGTCTTACTGAAACATTTCATTCTGCTCAACAGGGCCTATAGCCACCAATCAAGCCATAACATTACCTTGTCAAGATGATCAACTTTGGATTGTTACTGACGCAGCTGTGAGAAAACCGGGTGTAGGTGCTACCTTATACATCACAAGAGGAGATACTCTACACATCGCAGGATTCTTCAGTGCCAAACTCAGAAAGCAACAGGTAACCTGGCTCCCGTGCGAGGTAGAAGCCTTGGCCATCTCAGCCGCTGTGAAACATTTTAGCCCATATATCATTCAATCAAGGCATACAACATGTATTCTGACGGACAGCCGTCCTTGTGTGTTAGCATACGAAAAACTTTGTAGAGGAGAGTTTTCAGCAAGCCCTAGAGTTTCAACTTTTCTGTCAACATTTAGTCGTTTTCAGGCATCAGTGCGCCACCAAGCAGGTGTCTCCAACAGTTTGTCAGATTTTGCAAGTCGTAACCCTCCTTCTTGTGACGATGATTGTTGTCAGGTGTGCAGGTTCATCGAGGAGACTGAAGATTCTGTCGTCAGAAAGGTGAATATATCCATGCAAGATCTTGTTAATGGAAAGAGTCGTCTGCCGTATACAAACAGAACAGTCTGGCGATCACTCCAGGAAGACTGTACAGATCTTCGGAGGACACGTGCCCACTTGCTACAAGGTACAAGACCCTCTAAGAAGGTAACCAATATTAAAGACGTTAAAAGGTATCTTCACTCCGTCACCATTGCCAGAGATGGTTTACTAGTCGTCCAGCGCTCAGAACCCTTGTGCGCAGTGAAAGAGCGCATTGTGGTTCCCAGACAAGTACTGGATGGCTTACTGACTTCGATACATATTCAGCTCCAACACCCTACTCCTCACCAGATGAAGCAAGTCTGTCATCGATGTTTTTATGCCTTAGATTTAGACAAAGGTATTGAAACTACATGTAAAAGCTGTCATCATTGTGTATCACTGATCCATTCCCCAAAGTTTGATATAGAACAGTCAACTGAGGATGCTCCAGAAACGGTTGGCTCTACTTTAGCTTGTATCATTGAGGATGAGCAGGCGACAACGCTGAGGAATACACTTGTGAGACTCTTACTGGAACATAGGCCGTTAGATGGCCCAATGGCCGTCATTCGGACAGATCCATCCCCAGGTTTCAGTTCTATCAAGGACGATAGGTTTCTGTCTAAACACAGACTTTCGATCGAGCTTGGTCGTGTCAAGAATCTCAACAAAAACCCAGTAGCGGAGAAAGCTATCCAAGAGTTGGAAACTGAAATAGTCAAACAAAACCCTGTCAGAGGCCCTATTTGGTCTACTGAACTATCTCTTGCCCTTGCGAGTCTGAACTCAAGAATTCGTTCCCGTGGTTTGTCCGCTAGAGAAATGCTTACACAACGCGACCAGTTTTCAGGTTCCCAGTTACCTGTTAACGACCAAGATATCATCACTGGCCAACAGGAGAAACGAGTCAGAAACCACAAGTACAGTGAAATCTCTAAAGCTCCAGGCGGATGCATACCTGACCAACAGCATCTTAAGGTGGGGGATATTGTATATCAACACAGTGACAGGAACAAGACCTGTGCAAGAAACCGCTATATTGTTGTGTCAGTCAGTGGTCAATGGTGTAGCATAAGGAAGTTTGTTTGCTCCCAGTTAAGGAGTAATTCTTATAGGGTCAAATTAGCTGAATGTTATAAGGTGCCTGCTACAGTAGTTCTCACTAGTCCACAGGAGGAAGACCATCCATCGGATGATGAATCTCGTGAGTATACAGCTCAACTGCCGGATAGCAATCCTGCTCCGCAACAACTCCAGTCAGACTCTGTACACCCCAGTTCACCTGTACAGCAACCCGATGTCCCAAGTATTCCTGAAGCTATATCGTGCCCCTTCGAGGAGCAGTGTGAGGTTGATAACAGTGACATGAATAGTACCCCTGTTAGTAGTGAGATAAACACTCCGAGTACACCTGTGCTTCCTGACAGACCAAGGAGGCAAAGGAAGTTGCCCACAAGATTTGATGATTATGTGATGTAGGCCTAGCTGTACCAGTGATCTAGAATTCCCAGTGCCAGTGTGTGTGTAAGCTCTTCTAGTGTTTTGGGGCAGAATAATCCCCGAGAGCTGGAGGGTAGTATACCCTGTGATAGCTCCGACAATTATTGTCTCTCTTGTGTTTTAATCAACAGTAATATATATATTTAATGTTGCAACAGTTATCTGTAGTATGGAGCAGAATAATCCCCGTGAACTTGAGGGTAGAACACTCTATGATAGTTCACATTTTCATCATATATCTATTTAGTAACTGTTTATTATGCACATAACTATTTATAAAATTTTGACCTTGAACTTTTCTCTTTGGAAATGAAAAGAAAGAGGCCACGCCAGTGTGGTATGTGTTTAGCGGTATGCCGCTGACTGTTTCCAGTGACGATTACCTCCCCTGACTGGTTCGGCGCATTCGTCACTCTTGCTTGTATGCTCGTTGGGCCCGGTCGTGTTGTATACATGTGCTATCTTGAATAAAGCTCAAGAGAAACAATTCTACATGTCGTAGACTGTTTATTGCGTTATAGTGGCGCAGACTGAGGCACTCGGACTTAAAATTGTTAATGTATACCTATTGGAGATGAGATGGTCCTGTTAACATTGTGACACCTATTTCTTTGATCGAAGTAATGGACAATATCACTAACTAAGATACACCGATAATATGATCAAAGTTGATTATAACAGTAATCATGTATATACAGTAAAACATAAAAAAAAGTAATCCAGGATAAACAGACAAAATCAGATATCACTATGAAAATATCAGATTAATTCATCGGAAAATCCATCCATTCCATTTCACCACAACGAACCAGTTCATTAATGGCTAAATGGACTGTACCACACTACACACTTGGGTGAGGAAGTGACACTCTGCATTTAGCGTAGGCAATTCGAGGGTGTTTTGAGGTGTATGGGGTGTATGCAATACGAGGGCAAGCCGTGAAGTATGTGGCAACACTCACAGCGTCCTAGCGTTGTGCGCACGGTGTCCGTATAAAGTTCTGCGGCGAATGTTCTGCATGCAATAAAACTGCTACGGCGTTTCTGCATGTTCCGAAATCCGTACGGTGTCGGCACTTACAACGTACGTCTATCACTATTTTACCGACGTTTTTGCACGTAGACAGGACGTAGGCAGCACGCACATGCCGCTGCAAACATGTAGAGTCAGTGCTAAGTCATCCGGTGAAGCCTGTTGTATCCCGACTATGGATCTATTCTATCTTAAAGATCCCGTCTAATGCATTTTACTCAAGAATGACAGATTATTACCTCTACGTACATTATATATCGGCATCAATTGAGACAATATACACTTACAATTGATTATTAAGACGATTTTAATTTACCCATTTTAACAATGCTGCAATTACCGCAATAATTATGTAATTGCCATCTGCAAAATTACCTAATTTGATACCTAATCATTCAACATATGGAAAATTGAAGTGAAGATTTGTTTGTTAAATTGACAATCAAAACGTTGCGAAATTACGTTGAATTATGACTATAGCCGATAATGAGATTACTCCTGTGACGTCACAGGAGTCATTGCTTCAGCGTCCACACCCTCGCAGATTTTCATTCTGGCCGTCGGGGCTAAATAAGGCTGTTTTTTATAAACCCGTAAATAAGTAATTTAAGGGCCGATTAAAAAAATAATATCGGGCAATTGTCAAAGTGAAATCCCATTTTAATTTGATCATGTGGCATGACATCTAACCTCTAAGAGATCACAAGGACGACATGAATGCTGAAAGATGAGTTTTCATTGGTTAAGAATCAGAGATATGGTAATTTAGATTTACAAAATGTATTTCAGACCTGGAAGTCGGGGCAAACCATCCTCGGTTATCCATGGTTTTATATATGCTCCGTTACTCTCCACTATATCACCAATGGGAAACCTTATCAGAGAAATCTGTACTCAAATTACCCGCCCTTGGCCGGCGTGAGCCAATCAAACTGCAACGCAGCTTGGACCTGCGAGCCAATGACAATTCATATCACTTCGTTTCAAAGCAAGCGAGGTCATTGTGTTAGCCATCCATCACCGGTTATCTCCCTTGGCAATTTCCGTCTTATCCAATTGAGCATTTTCTTTGGTTACTGACTTCGTCACGCTGGCCAAGGGCGGGTAATTTGAGAACAGATTCCCCTGATAAGGTTTCCTATGGGCGATATGGTGGAGAGTAACGGAGCATATATAAACCATGGGTAACCGAGGATGGGGCAAACGAGCGCTGATGGAAATCATTGTGAAGCTAAATAAGATTGGAACGGTTGTCCCGAAAATATATTTTAAAATCTTTGATACCCAGGTTTTGCCGATATTATTATATGGCTGTGAAATATGGGGAGTAAAGCAGTATGAATCATTAGAAAAGGTACACCTTCTAGCTTGCAAACGATTTTTAAAGGTTGGAAAACAAACTCCAAATGATATTATATATGGCGAATGTGGTCGCTACCCAATATATACAAACGCGTACCTGCGTATTTTACGATATTGGGTTAAATTTGTGAAAATGAGTGAGTGCAGATTACCCAAGAAAGCTTATAATATGTTATTGTATTTTGAAGACATTGGAAAAAAGAGTTGGGTGTCGTTAACAAAGAATATTTTGTTCTCTCATGGCTTTGGATATATCTGGATTAAACAATCTGTGGGTGATGAATTTGCCTTTTTACAATTATTTAAAGACTCATTGATAAATGAATTTTCTCAAAGTTGGATGTCTGCTTTGAACAATAGCTCCAGATATGTGATGTATAAAGAATATAAATTCATATTTGAACCAGAAAGGTATCTGTACATTGTTATAGACAACAAGGTGCGTTCATCTTACATCAGATTTAGATGTAATCTCCTGCCATTAAGCTATAACAAAGGTAGATGGCAGTCAATTGATTTTGTTTTACGTATATGTCCCGATTGTAACACTGCGATAGAGGACGAATATCATTTGTACTCTTGAATGTCAAATCTACAATGATTTGAAAATAACATTCATCCCGGAATACTTTTGGAAGTCACCGTCTATTCATAAATTAAAAACATGTTGTGTACATCTCGGGAAATATTATCAGATGTTTACAGTATTATATTTACCATGCATTTACAAACAGATTTATGTATTTAGAAACACTTTAAAACTGCGTTTGTATATTGCTCAGAATATGTATTTGTATATTGTATTTCTTGTATATGGGCACTTGGCCTCGTTACAAATAAATCACTTTAACTTTGGATTTGATATAGTATGAGGTTCCCATTTCCCCCACTAGGGAATTTTGCTGGAGTTTAGAAATTCAGGCCATGTAGAACAGAGGTTAGGATCGGAAATCTGACGGGAGTAACCTCTTTGGGAAGAGAATGGTTTGTCATATGTTAAAGTCTGAGTCCGAGTCTGAATGTATGGCCTTTTAAATATCCAATCACAGTTTATAAAAGTGTCATATTTCAACCAGTTTTGGTTATTGTTGGCCGATACCGGACACGCCATGTTACCATTGGCATGGCAACATCTTGGCATTTAAAATGAAGTTTTGCTTTAAATGTGGGGCCTGAAAGGCATTGAACTATTCTGTTTTCTTTCTTACCGAGGAAACTTCATCTGTTTTATTCCAAGGTATTTCTGACGTCTTATGAGACTGTCCAATGTGCATGGCCTTTGTATAGTTTGAGATTGTCGTCCTTTGCAAAACACTTACCTCGAATTTAATTGTAAAGGTTGCTGTGAAGCAGGACTGTCGTTGTCATGCATGCAGTGGAGGTGGATAAAGCGTTCGTATAATATCTATGACGGGGACACTGGATATCTTACAATAAACACTCTCACATCTCACATGAATGATCCACATTTATTGCTTCATAAACAAGTTCACATAACGAAATGGAAGTTGACTCATTTTCATGGCGATGAAAACGAAACTATAATAAATATATAATAAATAAATCAATAATTTAAATAATATTTACACATGTCATGTAGCTCAGTGCTAAAAACACAGGAATTGTGACAGATACTAAGACAATACATGTTGGATTCTAGTTTCTATAATTCACTACTTACAGTGGCATCCATTGTGTTTCAGAATATTGTATCTGGCCTTAATACGTTCCAAAATGTGTGCTGAATCCAGTTCAAATAGTTTTTACTCAACTGCATATTCATTGCCGATCGCCAAATATATCATAATACTAATTTCCAATGAAAATCGAATAACATCATTATACATGTGGAGAAACCATGGAAATTACGTGCCCCATTTACATGCACAGTAGTTATAAACTAGCGTTCACAAGAAACGTTACACAACTGAAAATGAGTGTACAGCTATCAAATTATTGTCAACCTGTTCGAAAACAATCAAGAACACATTCTTGAACACAACACATCTGTTACTTGTGAAATCTTGCATGTGAAATTTGTTGGGGTTTTTTGAGAAAAAAATTAATCGATTTTGCACGAAAAATTGAAAATTGTGTAGACAGATTCCCGGATCAAATTAGTGTTTAATCCATGGTCATGACGTCACTCTATTGTGTTATCAGTTGATTATTATTTAGGAATCTACTGGTCATTGACTGTCCCAGTCAGGAGGGGTGTTAGGTTTAGACATTTTCAGTAGTGGCTAATCGAGAACACTTTTCGAGACTGATGTATTTTGTCTTGGTGTATCTGAATAGGAACTTAAAATCTCTCAACTAGACAAATTAATGTTGTGATGCATGAACCTGGATTCGAACATGCAACCCTTCGCTTGGTAGTCAGCGCTCCTAACCATTAGGCTACGAGACTCTGTTAGAAACCTTAAGATTGTTTGTCAGTAAGAATCCCGCGTTCTATTCGAGTCTTTTAACGCATCGGAAGTCATGGAAAGGCATGGAAAGGCAGAGTTTGAGCTGGCAATCACTTCGCTGCACGTGCGTGGAAGAAACCATTTCATGAGGGTCGCAGCTACTTGTACCATATCCGATGAATAAGAACACCGAAATTTGCAAAATAATTGATTTTGGTGTCCCAGAATTGAAATGTATTGTTTCAAATGTAAAACAATCACATATGCATGTTTCGTGACGTCATATATGGATTAAAATGGAGAATGCATTCGGAGCTGTGGATTCGTTAAAAATAATCAATTCGCCCCTTCGGGGCTCGTTGATTATTTTTAACGAATCCACAGCTCCTCATGCATTCTCCATTACATAAAACTGGCTAGTTGTAGTCACTGACACCATACTGAACGATTTCAACTAAGAACTGCAGCAGAGAGGGAGAGAGCAAATGGCGACTATACAACAGCATGTAGCTACTAGGATGGAATGCTGCAGATCCACCATCGCCATGCTTAATTACGACAGACTGACAACAGTACTTCAGACAGGCTAAGAAGTGAAAGAGCGAGAGTCACGATCGACAAGAAAGACCGTTATTTACGGACGCTTCACCTGCGGAATCCATATCTGACTGTCATCAAGCATCACCAGTTTTGGATATCGTGTCAGTTGACAGACTGTCGCCAGGCGTCTCTGTCACCGTGGTCTTCGTACCTAGCGACCCCTCGAGGGCATGACGTTACAACATTTCGACACTCGACCCCAACGTTACTCAAGTATCATCTGGTCAATATGTGCAATGTTTTTGTTGTTGATATTCATTATACATTGAAGCTGAATGACATTTAGTGTTCCCATAAATTTTTAAAGTTTTTTTTTGGGATTAAGACAAGAAGAATTCTTTGAAGCGTAATTAACAATTTTGTTTACATTTTCCTTTGTCTGAGTGATTCGTGGCGCACGTGCAACACGCCGCTGAAATGTACAAACATTACTGTTGACTGCATGGCCATTGTCAATATCGCCGGTTGATACAAAATACAATACACTCTTTCATTTAATTCTAAACATTTTGCACTCCAGTTGAAGATTAAAATCTATAAAAAAAAATATGTCAGTTTTAATCCAAACATATGCAAGAACACCATGTACGATTATTTGGTGATGAAATCTCTCCCATCTCGTCTGGTTTACATGGTGTAATGGTCAGATCACTCGACCAGAAACCATAGGGTTGCAGGTTCGATCCCACAATTCGTCGGAAGTATTTGCGATTTGCTTGCGTGTATGTATTTGAAATATGGCACAATGAATATGTATCTATCAATAAATACATTGAAACTTGCCTTTTTATTGACTAATTCAGGCCCGAATTTTCATTTGGGAGAATTTCAAAGAGTAATAATGACCCCTGAAGGAATTCCAAACTACTCCTTTAGCATAGTCGGTGTTGTTGTATTGACCATTTAGGTTGGAGCCGTGACAGGAATGGTACCACCAGGCACCGAGGAAGCGTGCTGCACAGTTTAACGTGTCATGTGTGTCATTGTCAACATCTCTCGTACTGAAGGCGTTGTCCGTGTGTCGTCCCAAAGAGTCCCCTGAAATAACAATATTTCATCTTTTATCCCAATGGTTATGCACTACAAGAGTAATGAGCGTGCAATTGGTCAGCTTCCGAGCTTAAGTAGCTATATTAGCATATTTATTGTTAATATGAATCAGATAGAAATCAGTTCTACTTAGGGTTATAAGATGAAGTTCCTCGATCAATCAAACTACATTTAGATCAACAGTTTGTTTTATATTAGGTCATACCGTGTTACATTACCATAATATGGGACAGTCAATCTAATTTTATTTTGATTGGTACTCAATAGTAATGTCATAACTGTAATGTCATAACTACAGTGTTTCCTTGCTGACCTTTCCATCAGACCACTTATAGGCTATAAAGTTAATACTGCGACTGTTTCTTAAGAAAACATGAAAAGAGTTTACCAAAACTATGCATATTTGTTCAAGTATCTCACAGGTAATCTTTGATAGTTTCAAGAATCTGCACGAATATGTTTCTATAATGTATAACATCTACATTGATTATGAAAAGGATAGTGATTTTGATTGAGATGCCTTAATTAAAACCCGTTGATGTACTTTGATTGAGATGCCTTAATTAAAACCCGTTGATGTACTTTGATTGACTAAGTGTGAATATGCAACTCTCTCTATGTAAACGCTGTACATAATGTTCTACTTTGTATGGGTTGCATATAAAATGTAAACATTTCACAAAAAAGTAGTTTTGGTAAGAGTTGAATATCCTAATTTGTAAAAGTAAACACTATATGATATATTTTATTTGGTGTATGGGTTGGATATGCAATAATATAATGTAAATACAGTGAAAATAGTATTATTATATTAAAAATAGTAAACATAACAGCTATAAAATTACAATAAAGCTCTCATGCTCTTCACTACAAACCTGCGTCTCCACTGTATGAACTAATTCTCAGTCTATACATGTCACTCTCGGACTCTATCCTGAAGCTAGAGTAAGATGCATGCACAGTCTGTTGTTCGAAGTCCTCCAAGTCAATCTTGAGATGGTAGTTCTTCTGATTGGTGAGATGGAATATGTTCTCATTACCTGAAAACACAAAACAATGGTATTCGTGGTGACTGCCATCTGATAATTGTTAAGACAATTCATATCTTCCTGGCAGTATTGACGTAGATCCTTTCACTGTTTTGTTGTTGTATATCTAGTCGTACTCCGATGTGCTGCATTGTTTGGAGTGTATTAAGCATCACCATTACTGTTGATAGTGTAATACAGTTAAGTTAAGTTAAGTAACACTTTGAACATATTAACCTCTGAGTCCCATTTGTTTATAATTTATGTTAAGTTGTGAGAAATCAATTTTACGAACCGAGCCAGAATTCATTGGAAACGTCCCCAAAACCATCTCTATAGTCTACCCAGTCTCTGAAGAAGATTTCAGATCCGTCCGTACGACGTTGCAAAACCTGTTTCAATGAATATTATTGGGATGAATATTAAGACGACGAAGAAGAAGATGATGGTGATTTTTTGTTCTTTAGTGACCATTCTAAGAACAATTTAAAACTGAATATAAATATATCTAGAAAATGTTCAAGTGATGTAATAGAGTGATAGCGCTAAAATGGAATTGTCCCCCAGTTAACAAATCTACTGAGAGTGACTGTCTAAACTTGTCAATACTCATTCATACTTAAAAGAAATAATAGCCAAGTCTTCTTCTTGAGTCTTGCAATGACTTAAACATTCCCTTAAAGGTTCATAAAATATAGATCGCAAAATGTTAATGGATAAAGGTTTTACCGTCCATCCACCGCCATCGTCGGTCATGTCGCAGTACACCTTTAAGAGGTTTGACCCTTCTGGGCGGATGATATATACACCATCAGGAGCGGCATTGTCAGCTTCCATGACTTCGCTGCAGTCTCTGGCTGTTGAAACATATTAACACATACAATCAATATAAAAGATAGAAGCGTTCAATTTGTAACATACGTGTTCTAAATATCTTTAAGAGATAACTTTGGTAAAAGAAGATGTGTTAAATGTGTTATTGTACATGAACGTGTCTGTATATATGTTAACTGTTTTACGGTTAACTCCACCTTGTTACATGTTAATCACGCAGTTTTAGTAATTTCGCACATATAGTTTGATGGTTATCTTAAATGAATGGCAATTTTCGTTTGAAGTATATCACAAAACATTTAAATATTTCGTTGCAATATTTTCGACATTCATCACTCATGTAATCTATACATTATTTTGCAAAACAACTAAACCGAACAGAGTCTCCCGCGGAAGTTACCCATCCTGGAGAAAAAATACAACTAAAGTTGAGATTATGTGATTTGGGCTTAACGCTTAGTAATAAACTTGTGTCACTCTGGTTAGTTTAATCGAATGACCATTATACCAACGTTTTTATGTTCTGAGCTTTGGCTTGACCTAGAGTTATAGTGTACTGAATTTCAATGTAGAATTTTATCGAAAACTGTCTGAATATAGAATGGTCAGCTACCACAAACTTACATAGATACATATTTCTATAGGTAAAGGTAAAGGTAAAGACATTCTGGATAACCACTTTGAATATCACAAGTTGTTATCCAGAAAATATTCATTGGCCTTTTCTTATGTATCCCACTTCAAACAAATTGCTTGAAAATCAACGGGTTGGTCTGAACAGATTCGAATTAAGGCTAGTTTCACAGTAATGGAAGAGCAATGAAATCTATTCACCTATAGGCATCACCAGACATTTTAATTCTGCGTTGCTGGAAACACAAGTAGAACCAGTAGGACATCTAGGACTGCAAACGTCGGGCGGCATCTTAAGAATGAAACACAATTTAGGTGTTATCCTCTTGTTTCGGAATATTCAATACTACCTTCTGGACGTAGATTTCTAGACTGCGAATACCGACCTTTAGAACAAACAGGTTTCGCCAATCATTCATTCCTTGCAGCATTAGAGAAATAAATTCTGATAAGTGCAATGTTGCACGATAACCACTTTCATGTATATCATATTCAGGTCTCTGTAAACTGTGTTAATATGTATTGTTTTGAATGATATTTGTATGTTGGAGAATTGTAATTATAGACAACAAGTTTCGCTTTTGGGACAATAAATATGATCTTATCTTATCTTATATAGCACTATCGTACAAACTATAACTATTTATTTCGAATAAACAAGATACCAATATATGCAAGTCTGAGGAATGTCATTACGATGAAATATGTCAAGTTAATTATAAGTGGAGATATATATCTAATGATATTATTTTTGAGATGAACATGTACTCACATTGCTTTTGTTGACATCAGCTACAATATGTTCTCTGCTCGAGTTGATGTCATTGTCCGCCAACTCTTCCATGTACAGGGAACAGCGTCGACTCGTTGTGGAGTAGCTGACTGACAGACATGGTTGGAACCTGAGGCACAACCTCTCACACTGATACATGTTCCTTGTCTTCATTACATTCAGTCTGGCCCAAGACGTGGATACGTGCCTTAGATTCCAGTCGAGTGGTTCAACAACAATAATAACCATCGTAATGAGGAAGACACAAAGAACCAATTTGGTGTTTCTTTCACCCATTGTCACTTTTGTTAGATTTGACGTGTTTGTCGCTTTCCGAACGTTACCTATCACCTACCTGATCTCCCAAAGACTGTAGGTTTGGTTTCCATGATTGGTTAACTTGCTGTCGCTGTTGAATATACACACTGGTTTATCCAGTTGTTTTTTTCCATCGGTTGTCAACGGACTTGTATATAGATACTGGAATTCAATGATCCAATGAAGCATTTCCAAACGACCATTTTTAAGATTTTTAAAAGTAGTATATTGTTTTCATTTTTGAAAAAGTGCTTGTATTTCCATTACCAAGTCCAATAGCCTCAAGACACGCTCTCGCAGTCATCACAAAACACCAGTATTCAGGTTCAGATGTTTAGTCCCCTACCATGCCCCACGTCAGGTTAGAGAGTACATTGTATTAATAATACATTGCTTAGTATACCCGAGTAGTTTAAGTGCTAAGACAGAGTTTCTTGTCTTGGTATTTCTGAATACGTTCTTCAGGCATATCAAATGACATCATTAAAGTTGTTATACATGTTATACATGTAGTGTTTGTCTTTTGACTTCAACCTGCTATTCTACTCTTGACATCTCATAGCATGTAGTCAATAAGATGTACGATGGGTCATTAAGCATAATTATGTTTGTGTGTTAGAATGAACCCGGCGTTCTGTACTAAGCAAAGCGTGAAGCGCATGTTTAAATTTTAAATGTGTAGCGCGATCAGAGCACGACATTGAGTACATTTCTTTACAGAGGACATGCACTATGTCTTATAATATCTATAGTCCGGTTAGATTCATCCAGCTTTCAGTTATAGTGCTGGCGTTAGTGTCCAACTGGGGTAGTGAGTCCCACATTGAACGTGTTCCCCAAGTGTACATAACAGTGATAGTGCAAATGATGTGTTATCGAAATATAACAAATGCATCATTTATTTACTATAAACAGTGCATATTCGTGTATGTTTATGTATATTAAGTTATTCAAAGAAAACAAACTAAACTTCAAACGACGGATAAAGAAATACAAAAATAAGAAAGTATACATTAAGATCCTGATTAGATTATCAGAAGGGATTAGGTCATTAATCTCTACATTTTACAAAGGTAATCTCTTATTTTTCTACGATGGGCGTCATAAAAGCCTGTCATAATTAATCTTCTGACTTGTGCTATATCACAAGATCATGCCGCAGTCCATCCTCGTGTTATTGTGGCGAGCAAACACACCCCGGGTCTGTTCAGAAGAGATAGCATGGCGCACTAAATGTAGAGCTCCCTTCACATGTGTAGCCAGTGTATTGACAGTTCTACTTACCTCTCGTTTGTACAGTTTGATTTGATACTGCAGGTTGTTTTTAAGGCATAGCCAACTTCTAACATTGTGTGACACAGTTCTGATATCATGTATACTTGTTGATCTTACATAGTATCATTATATCATAGTACACATGTTATTGTGGTAGTGAAGAAGTTGCAGATAGTGGTTTAAACATATTTTATTTCACGAAGAATTGGATTGGTAAACAAGCTATGA
This sequence comes from Gibbula magus, assembly GCA_936450465.1. NCBI lineage: Eukaryota > Metazoa > Mollusca > Gastropoda > Trochida > Trochidae > Gibbula > Gibbula magus. The sequence goes on from OW388304.1 coordinate 21,231,004, forward strand.
GCTAATATGAATACCTCTCCAAGATAGCTGCAGATAGTGTGATAACACATGTTACAATGTTACATTTAAATTGCTGCATGCTGATTCGTTGTTAATTTTTGTGTGTTTTGTACGTATTCAGCCTTGCAAATCATATTAAAAGTTACAAAATATACATTAGAGCGGCGTTCTTATGAGCTTGGTCGCCAAACATGATTTCGTTAATGATAAAAAAATGTTTAAACCAAGAGATAAATACCATGTATATAGAATTGATATATAGTATGATATGTTCCAGGTTATTGTTGTAAATACCCTTATATTGCAATATTCGTATCCCTAATGATTCGCAAAAAATTAAAGTACAGGCATGTAATCATATTCCCACGGGAAGGTTAAACGTATCGAGATCTCTTTCAAAATGGAGAGAGAAAATTTGGAAATCTTTTCGTTACGCCCGTGACGTTGTGAAGATGGTATGTAGTCTGGAAAGAATATTTTGTGTAAGTTAGAATAATATATAGATTTGTAATAAGATAGTGTCCTTGTGACATTGTCCTGGTAATAACATCAAGCAAATCCTAACGTAACTTGAGTTATCGAACTTAGGTGGCTACCCTATACGTCATAGGTGAAGGTCACCGCCTAGCAAATTTTACATCAAAATGAAAACTTTCTCCCAAAACTGAACGTCATATAACACCTCCAACGGTACGACTGTAACATATCACATGCATGACTTACTGTAGATCTAGAGTTTTTCACTTAGACCTATCATCAGAAACTTGATTTCGAAACGCCACGAGTCAGTGGTAACATCAATCCAGCAAAATCTAACTGCAATATGATTCGTTCGTTAAATTAAAGGGAATGTCTGACTGATGTCCTGATCAGCTGATCTTTCACAAAGTTTGAACGGCTTATGCAATGGATGATGGACTGGAAATCAGCCAATCAATACAGGATCATTGCTCCAACATGTTTGCCGATGTGATTTCCAAACCATGTTCGTTCATTTCCCTTTGTTAGCAAAAGTCAATATGCGTACATATACGTTCTTGAAATACTGAATTTTAACATAAAATAACAACATTGAGATACATGGATGTATTATCAGCTGAACTTTGACTTTGACCAGCGTAACATGTAAACAATGTTGGGATTTCACCCAATATTACTGTAGGAATATTCAAAATAAATCATGCTTGGCCTCTGCATATTTTTGAAAAATATACATGTATGACGAATGAACACAGCTGTAGCACATTTTTAACCACATGACCATGTGGGTTATCCAACATAATTGTCCCCTTTTAAGAGATTTTCTCTAAACATCTCAAATTGAAATGAATTATTTTGAATTTAAACGTTATGAAAGATTTATAAGATTTTTCAATTCAAAACCATTTTAAACCTGAATGAGCAGACATGTACCAAGTCAGTGTACTATTTCGTACTGCAGTTTCGGAAAATCCAGAGAACTTTGCACGTTATCGTAAACGTTATCCGCAGGACGCAAGCATCTACAAATTGATAATATTAGCGGTCATTCAACACGCCGACCTTCCAATCAATATCCAATTTTTCAATAGCAGTAAGAATTACATATGTGTTGTTCTCAATGAACTGATAGTGTATTCGTGACAGTGAATGATGTACATGTATAAACACATATTGAATAGAACCATATGTATGTCTAAACTGAAACAACAAGCCTCTTAGGCTAATATAGATCCACATACCTTCCTTCCACAGATAAAAAGAAATATGCTTCATAATCAATCGAATAGGTATATTTCAAATTATATTTCAAAGTTTTAACAAATTGTCGACTGCTTGTTTTTTAAAAAAAACATAGGCCTGCATATTCTTAATGACAATGACAAAATTCTCACAAAAGTATTGATTAAATTCATAATATAGGCCCCTTAAATGAATCGGGGAAGTTGAATATTCAGTTTTATTTTGAAATGATAGATTATATATAATAACATATATTTTTGTATAAATAAATAATGTATGCAAATTGTTATTAGAGTATATACCTGTATCACACATCTTAAACGATCGAGGTACGATTCTTTTATTTAAGACATTTAAATTAAACAACTAATTAATTGATTAATAATCAAAGAAAGAAAAACTTAAATAAAAAGAAACTATAAAAAAAACCTGGCACAATGCAGTCACTATTTTGCTATATGTACATATGACATAATATCCTTTTTATACTATTTTCTAGCCTTAACAAGACGCTTCAAAGCATGCCTTTTTGAATATTTTTCTTGTTTTCTTCTCATTAACAATCTCTTCCCATGCACCAGCCAGCGGTAAATACGTTCATAGATGTTTTCGCGTCCACAAGACAGGCACGGTGAGTCTTTCGCTAGATATAATGTAGGGCTCATGAGGGATAACAACGTCTACAGATGGGTTGTTCCGAGCCTCGTTATTTGATTATCCCTCCCCACTTTGCTACTCGGTCCAGTGTCACTTTAACTGAGAGGCGTTCAAGGTAACGCTGATATAGCGCTCCGTATCCTGAACAGGCCCATGCTCAAACTCTGTACAGGAAACTTCGCGGCTTCAGCCGACTCAGAGAAATTTATTAGAGACCTTAAATCTCGTAACAAACAGCGTGGATTTCGTTTGATCTCAACTGTACTAACACGACTCAGGACAACACAGGGGCAGTTAGATAAATGATTTTAGAAGTATGTACCCCCTGTTGAGAAAATGGTGTACATTCAACATTAAACTTGTTACTTATAAACAGGTGTTTTATGTCAAAGAATATTTCCATCGATATTTAGTATTGACGTGGTTTAACATTATATTATAGTGAACGTTTAGTGTTGACCAATGTTTATGGTATTGGTACATTTCCCATGAACCGGAATTATCATTTCAAAACAATCAGTTCCCAATAAGTATTGTGACTTTTAGTGTTACTTTTAATTGACTTACTTATAGAATAGGTATGTCATTGATTCCTTACATCTCTTCTTCGTTGAATGACATCTGGAGTGGTATGCGCCGTTGCTGCCAGATTCCGAAACAGAGCGGTTGAACCTGCGAGGTGCTGTTTCGCTATGACACCCTGGTGAGAGACAGGGAATGTACATGCCTGTATATACAGAACACAGCAGATACATAGGGGGAATGCTGTCCACTTCAATATGTCTCATCCATGGTATCAGAAGCTTGTATACATATCTAATTGCCCTGTAAAAGTTGTTCCAATATTTGATTTGTTTCTGATTTTGAAACATTAAATGATATTAATATACTCACGTGCAAAAGAAACGTCCGCTCAATTTTAAAAGATTATAAAATGGTAAATTGCTGTCGGAATAAGTATGTTTTGAATGTATTTGATAGACACATGTAGCGAGTACTCACAGTTTCTTACATTTTTTATGTTTAAGTCTCTCCAACACTTGGCATGCTAAAATCGCTTTTTCAATATGTTTCGTATTTAACTAAATCTAATCTAATCAATATAAGACGTATTCGACCTAAATAACCTTCGAGGATTTAAATTTGTTGATACATCATTACTGTACGAAGTCACAAAACAAGCTATTTGATGATCCTGTCTCGTCTGGTTTAAGGAGATTCCAAAATTAAGTTTTTCTTAAAACGTTTTTTTCTCAGAAAAACAGATCATGTTTTTAAAATTCATATTTAGTATAGTTGGGTTCTGGAGACATGATGTAACGCTGTTTCAATCGTATTTATCGCCCGTGGATTTAAATATCACGTATTTTGTATTGAGACGTTTCGTTTGCACGTGAGTTTAGTTCGTGTATGACGGCCATGTCTTTCGTTGATTTCGCTTCATTTCCACAAAAGGAGACAATGATGTACTATATATGATGTACTATATATGATGTACTATATATGATGTACTATATATGATGTATTATATATGAACCCATTTTGGAGATCTTATGGATGGTTAACTTCGTGGAAATGCAAATTGAAATATAGTAGGAAGCGACGATAAACGGATTCAGCGCATAAATGATTCAATCATTTGAAATGCAATCAACTAAGACATGTTTCCAATGTTATTGCGCGTATTTTAAAACAAGTTGGAAGTTTCTAGCATGTCCTTAGGATTATTGATACCAAAGATGTACATGTCAAATTAAAGAATTGTAACGAAAATCAACATGGCGGCTGAACGACGAAAGCTACAACTTTTGTCATGATTTGCTCTTTTGCTCGTATTGTTATTGCGCATCTTCTGCAAAAAGTCTTCAAGTCTCTAATGTGGATTTTGATAATTTTCCCCATGTTAAATTATTTTTTATTAAGACCGGAAATGACTGCTCGCGATCGCTTTTATTATTGATTCATAAAGACCATAGTCCTGTCTTACTTTCCTGAAACATCTTTCAATTCGATGAGTAGGTTTTTAAATTAACTCCCGTGAAAGTTCGCAATTTTCCAAAAATGTTTGACTTTGAAAGGTCACTGTGAAAAAAGTGTTAGGAGTTCGCTCAAACAATAACAAACTTGTTATTCCCAAATGTTTCAGCTATTGATTAATAAAGTTTCAGCTCTTAAGTGCAAATATCTTCCACATGGTCATTCGACAAAGGTACATTGGGTCAGAAAATTGAAATTTGAAAAAGTTTTTGAAATCCAAGATGACGGCTTCACCACGTAACGTACGACTTCGCCATGATTTACTTTATTGATCGCAAGGTCATTGCGGATCTTTTGGAAAAGGTTTCAAGTCCCTAAGTGCATTTTTTTTTAAATTCCCATGTTAAAAATCGAAATGGAAAAGTTATTTAATAAAACAAATATATAAAAAACATATAATTATTAATGACAATTTGACATAAGCAAACTAACTATTTAAGTAATTAATAACATAATTAACAAAAAAGGCGCACGTTACAAAGAAAATTACCGGAAGTGTACACTGACATGTTGAATATATGTTGATGACAACTAAGAATAAACTACATGGTACCAAACAGGGACAATTTATCAATTATCAAAGCACTATAAACTAAGGCATAATGTGCAGGTAAATTATTAGAATCGTACATTAATGTATACTTATCATAGACAACATTTAACTAAGACTTAACATATTAGATATGTATTATAAACAAAATGCACGATAGCCCTACACAAACATGACAAAGCTTAAAATGGAGAAATTAATTATAGAAGTGTATGATGTTTAACTATTTATAAACGTATTATAAACAAAACTGCAAGACAACCCAATACTTAAATGGCAAGAAAAATTATTAGAAATGCACGACATGTTAATGAATGTTTATGGCAACAACCGGTAATTATAAACATAACTTCTTGTTAAAGTTACACATTCACCATGGTTTAAATGGCAGGGTGAATCATTAGAACTGCACGGTGTGTATATAATATGTGTTGAAGACGAACATGCGTGTCCACTAGCTTCTTAAACCTCTGAAACCATCAGATCACAAACCAATTAACCATACAGGTTTTGCAAATTAGTGACACTTATATATTTACTTCTTAAACACCTTTTAACATCCCATCTTTGAAGACGAAACGGGGGATTAAGATAAGTGGTTTAAGTTACAACGGATTAACTATCTTTAAATCCGATAATCACATCCCTAGACTAATCGTAGGTCAGCACTAAGCTTCAGTGTCGGATGCCATCACGTCTAGAGATGCAACTATCTCCTAACTAGATGCACTCGTTTATTTGGAGAAGGAGCAGGATATTTTCATATTATCAAACATACCTTGGAATGTGTTTGCTCATTTATACATTTTTATTTAATGTGTGCAATAACAGTTATTTTTGTATGAAATTTTAATGAAGAGTTTATCTACTTTAAAGTTTATGCGGTGATAACATGTTTTTGTACATGAAACTTGAACGGTAAGGTTTACGATTTTTAAATAGTCTTTATGACGTTGTATACGATATGTGTAATAACAATGGTGTCGTTTGCAACAACTTCATAATTTTCGCGCATTCTTATCAAATTGTAAACAATATTTGAAATCTTTGTTGTTTCGGTAAGGGGATTATAACGATTATATGTTCATGTTCTGACAACTCCATGCGTATTCATGTAATGTTCTTTAAGGTGCCTAAAAGAATGGCTGTGGCTGTGGCAGGTGACCATGTGTACCAATCAGATTGCAGCTACCACTGAAGTCCAACACCAATCAGCGCGCTGTATCACTGGGTACACTTGAAGCAATGCCGCATTTCAGTTATTTGCCTGTACCTGAACTTCATAGTGCGCTCCACTACACTAGCACAAGAAAGTAAAGGAAATGCGGCAAGACCTCAATTAGCCATTAGCACCAGTTTTGCCTTGCGAGAGGATGCATGTTGACGCATTGATTAAGCTGAGAATGACAGACTTGATACACGGGTAATACTAGGTGGCGCCTTTACAGGGGGTCCAGTCTGAACCAGCAGGCGATATACATTTATATACTTTTCATTATTCTATTAGCGGGTGTAGATAACTAGTGCGAGATAACGAATATGATAATTCTGAAGTTTAAGTTATCCACTTAAATAAACATGGACAGATATAAACAATTGAAAATAGTAAATAAATATATATTTTTTTAATAATACATGTCATGATTAAATTAATGTTATACATTATGAACTACATACATGTTTGATAAATATGATTCTTTCCTTTTTGATTTTATGTAACATTATGTCATCCTATTTGAATATATTATTTTATATTATATTTTCAATAGGCTTAATAGGCTTATGTATTATAAGCCCAAAATAGCCGTCCGTCTGAAAGGTGCGGTTATAATGACAATACTTAAAATGTAATAGTTTCAATACTGATACCTTTGTTAGTGAGAGTATATTTAAATATTGATATTACATCCATTTGGTGTTTAAGCGAAAATAATAGAAATAGATATTGCTAATCATATATCAATGTGCATCTGTTAACATTTACCTGTAGCCCGTATTTCAAATTGACAAAGACATACATTATACATATAGTTATTGTTAATTTGTTTAATAGATAAATACTATTTCTTAAAAAGGGGTATATAGAATTATGATTGCATGGACAATGACACTTGTGCATAGTTACTTGTTATTAAAAAAAGTGACTTTTTATTTATTGAGTATATGAATATCTAGAATATACATGTACTATAAGTAATAATAACATTGAATTGTGGTATGTGTGCTTATAAAGACATTAGTTGTCCGGCAAATAAATATTACAGGGAATATACATTGACGGACATACATGTATATGGCTCAGCTGTATATAAAAATTTATCATATTATGTATCAATTTCAAAGTCAAATATCTCGAGTTTTCGACGTCGTGTTACAAAACGGACTAGTTTGGGAAATTAGTCCAAAACATTAAATCAGTCAATGAATACCTCTACGCGGTTTGAATTTTTTTATATTAAAATTTTAATTTAAATTTTGCAATTCCCCCAAATTAATTTTGATAAAACACAACTGTTCATCGACATTAAACACATACTCTGTGTGAAATTCAGTAAATGTGCTTCGTCCTGCATTTACAACGTTTTGTAGGGGTCATGTTGGTGTAAAATGAATTTCTTACCCCTGTCTACTTTAAATAATGATATTTTAGTTAAAAAATAAAACAGTCACCAATTAAGTTACTCAAACTACTGCCGGGAGGTGTTATTGTATCGTGACAAAATCAAATGCATCTTATTTCTTTAAGATATTGAATTAATCGAAAACAAGTGAATGTTATACTTTCTTTTGCCCGTCAGTTTTAAGGATATGTTTTCACATGTCACCATAAGTAAATACATGTACCCATACTTATAAGTATAAACCATATCTAAAGGTAGTATTCAGCTCATGTATACCAGCGATGTCTACACACATCCGCATGCTAAGATACACTTTTAAAGGCTCTGATAAGCTTTTACTGTTTATTAACGCATGTAAGTCAAATTTCCTTCACAATGCACACTTTTCAGATCTCAAAATAATTGAATTCAGACAATAGACATAAAGATGCAAAGAGTCCCTATTTAAAAAAATGATTTTAAGAAAGGAACTTCAATAACCACACAACAGCATTAAACTTGGAAAAAGTAGAGATACTTCCGTATCCCTATAGCCCCGGCATCCACGCGTGCCGGGGAAATATTGTTAGTATATTTACAACTCGGTTTGAGAGTACGAAACGCAGTAGAAGTGCTTGATAAAGGAGGAGGGAGGGGCCAATTGCTTTCATTTAGCAACAGATATAATTAAATGTTCTTTTCTGCAATTTAGATGCTCGTCGCTCGTCACGAAGACACTATGATATAAATATGTTGGTTTTGAAGTGGTAGGCATCGAGATAGGGCAGAGCACAGGGAATAGATACGGACGCAGCATGTTACCTTGTAGCTCACCACGAAACAAGTCTCTTGTCTTAATGTACAGGGCGTCGTCCTTAATTGAGATATGTTTTTGTCGTTTAACAACCGTTGACAGCGAGAACACCTTGAGACAATACGGAACTGAGTATATCTTTGTTTGATGTCGAAAATTGCTTCAGTTATAAAATTGATATTTACAAATATTGTAGCATACACATAGTTCTTAATGCGATATATAATCGATGTAGGTTGGTCATGTACACAATAAGTGGGAACTTATCAATTTACAAAAGTACAAATCGTATAAAAGATTCAAACGAAATGATGAACTATAATTTAATCAAAATCAACATCCTCTCAATTTCAAGTCTAACTATTAAATCATTTCGTGAAAGAAAGTAACAAAACTAAACCAAATTCACCCTTCCAATAAATGTTCTCATGGTCGGTTAAAAAATGAATAGTTGTTAATCTCTTAGTTTCAGGATTTGTTCACAATATAGAAGATTTTGTGTGTTTTTCTCACAATTTAACTGCCAGGGGACATCGATTAACGTGATAGATTTATCTGTTGAGGCTTGCGCTACAACCAAATGTCAGTAACAATGCTTAGTCAAATTTGTTCTACTTTTGAAAAATGATGATTAGGTAAAGAAAACGGATTCTGTGTAGCAGTATGGCGGAAATGAACGCAGCGTTCGTACTGGCGGTTAGAATTAACAAGGAGCATTCTTTCAGCGAAGCAAGTAGAATGGATACCCTGACACGATGCTTGTGTGGGGAGGTCTGAATCTCTGGGGAAATGAAGAATTTTGTAGGCAAACTGTCGGGTAGGTTTACCGACTTTACGAGATAAAAGAAAAGATAGATGTTGAAGAAGAGGGGGCTGGTAGTAAGACCCTGTCTCCCACCATGTACACTGGAGGATCACTTTTACCCGTTATGAGGAAACTATTTGGCATTTTACCTAAAGTTGGTAAGAAAAGTATATCTTATTTGAATAAGTATATGCATAATATTCTCTATTTCTACATATTTCTCTCATTTGAACAGATGAATGATACATTTAGGTTTATACGATTCCAGTTCTTTATAGTTTGAAATAGATATTTTGAGAATCTAAAATACAAAATGGTGCTTATACATTATCTGGTAATACATATGAATTAAACATACATGTACTGATAAATTATAGAAAACAAATAGATCTAACACCTTTAATTGAAAGTAGGTAGTAAATGTAGGTGTATGTAATGCAAATGAAAAATTAATTTATTATTTTCTCCAAATCATTTCAGGAATATTGAAGTAATAAAATTTGTAAGAAAGACAATTTTCTGGAAATTCTATATTGTGTAGAAATACGACGTTTGCGGGTATATGATAAAACTTGTGTCGTTTTGATACAAACGTTAATTTGAACATAGGAATTAAAGTATAAAGTAAAGGTTTTGTATTTTGTTTTGGGTCACGCAATATAACTGCGTTAACGTTATGACTGGGAGAACACATCACGAATCGTTATTGAGAACATGTTTATAACTTTAGTGATACAAGGAGACCTAATTATTTAATATATCATAATTTCAATTTTAGACTATCGAATGATGAAATATCAAATTTGAGTTTTTTTCATAGCCATTTAAGTTAACTAAAATCATTAAAAAAATATTTGAATTTCAAGAACAAGTTTTTCTGTCGTATATTAAACACCTGTTCATACATGTTAGCTGTTTTGTCACTTCAAGTTTATACATTACATCTGACACTGTACTTACTCGGTATTCGGATTTTAGTAAATCAACACAAACTGGTCCATGAGTTATTGTTTGTGAGTAAGACAAGGCGCCGGTCTCTAAACCCTCTTGTCTTACAAAAACACGTTTACGATTAATGATGATAAATAATTTTCTTTGCTGTTAAAGAAATGTCTGAGTCATATGTTCACGTTGGACAATGACAAGACGTGAAGCAGTCAGTTAGTCAGTGTCTGGGCTCACAGGGACCGCTTCAGCTGCACTGGTTCATAATTCTCTGCAAACAACCTGTAGAGTGGTTACTTTGCAAGTACTACAAGTCCTCTAAGGAAACCAGCGGTCGAGGCACGCTTGTTTTGATTCACTGTCAAGTGACTCTACTGGTGTTAGACGTATCATGGCTTTAGCTTGTGTCTAAACAAGCGTGAAAAATATAAAGTTTAAAAACTTGGTATATATCATACTCAACGTATGATAACCTAATTTCACATGGAAATCATTTTGAACAAAATGCCATTATTTCATGTCATGATTATTCTTTAGTTATAGATATTTCTAGTAATGTTTTCAGAATAGTACCATTTTTTCTGGGTGCTCTTTTGTACTGGAATGACGTTGGCACATTAAATGTTACTTGTAACCCTTGTCAGGAGGCTCGACGATTTGATGGACCTAAATGTAGGCATATTGTACAAAATATGCTATTTTATGTCAATACAAAGGTAAAGACAAAAAACACTCTTATTTAATTTTGCCAGTGACATATGTAATGGTCAATTTAAATGTGAAGGGCATTATGCTTGAATTTTGAATTTTGAACAATTTTGTTTGTAAAATGTTTGATTTTGAGCGTGATTAAAATGTTATGTATTAAATTTCAATTTGAATACATTTATACAAAATTGTCTCTGTTATACGCTTGATTATAGATTCGAATACTAATTTCACTGAAAATACTAGTGATGCATTAATTGCTTTGTTCATTCAAGTCAATCTAACTATTTCATTACATTGTTACATTTGGGGCAAAATTAAAAAGATATAATTTTGAAATAATTATATATATTTTGTAAAACAATATCGTAATTAATCAGGAAATTGGACGTTTGAGTATTCGTTATTGAAGATAATTATGACCTATTAAACATTGAGTAGTGAAATGTGTTGCATTATTGAACATGTTATCAAGCTAAATTACTAAAGTTCATAATGTGAACACTGCATTAATACAATGTTCACTCTCTTTCCTAATGAAATCCTTTAATTTGGTTATAATAGGGTACATAGAATAGTAATATGCGTTTCTTTTGTAGGGTAGAGAGGAATATGGTTTTATGTAGTTCACTTAATATTTACGACAGTTACAAAGTTATTCAGTAGATAATGAAACGGAATTTGATACATACATCTTCTTTCAGGTATACAATGACAGATAATAATCATGATCTTTCAAACGTTGACATAAATTCATATTGTGATATTAACTTGGTGACGGGGAAAACGTAAATTGAGGAAACAACTTTAGATATACACCACAGTCAAATATTAACAAACAACAGCAAAACGACCGGTATGATGCTGAATACAAAGACACTACCATCCTCATGAATTTACATCACTGTTATTTTATCTATCTGTTTTCAAATACCAACAATCAAGCCACCAACATCAAATTTAGATATGTAAAATCATATGTGGTCGCTGCCAAAGCTTACGCCATCGGTCTTGAATAACAAATTAAGAGAATATGCCAATATTTTACATTTACATTCTACATTAATTTGCATCACCAATATCCAATGGAAATTGAGATCATAGAAAAAATAATGAAATAAAATATCAGATATTTTTAAAATCATTACGATTAGTGTGATGTTGTTCATCACACATTATTATCAAGCATTACTAGATGGAATACCCTATTTGAATTTGAATAAAACACCACAGGCAGTTATTCGATTAAACTAGATACATTTAAAAAAAATATAAACGATCAATCAATAAAGGCAATATGATGGTAATGAAATTACATTTCTATGATAAATTGTTGTAATAGTTGTTATTGTTATTAAATGTCATCCGTTAATATTTGTGTTTATCACAGTAAATTATTATTGATCATAAATAGATCTATCTCTGATTTCTCACAACGATTTCATTCATAAGAAGGATTGCTGAGATTTATCATTTAACATTTAGTTCTAATAAATGTAGGATGAAAATATTACCCTCGCATTATACTCTATTTAAGTATAGATCTTATTACGTAGAAACTCTTCATAGCTAATCTCACTATATTTAATTTCAAATTTAAAGATAATCCCCTGATTTCCCCTCTTTAAGTATTGGTCATATTATGCATCAACTATTCAGTGTTAATCACTTGATGATTACGTTCAAATTCTATAGAAAACTATCTGATCTTATCCTATATATTTATCAAAATTCAATTACTAAAATAATTTATCATTATGGAAAGTGACAACTCAAACATTCCTTTATTTACCTGTAAAATTGTACGACTAAGATTGGAGGTAAGATATGTTAAAGGTAAACGGGAAACTAATGGGATTGTCGGTCTCTTTAATCTTCCCACCCGGTATCTACTAATGATAACAGTCTGTTTTCTCTTATAGTTTCTACGATAACCTTTAACGACTTTTACATAATCTAATAATGCATAGTTACGATAATAAATTTTGACAAAAGCTTTTATCAAAACTTAACATCAAACACAATGACGAGCGTAGTAATTTGGAATATTATTTTCACTTCTGACAAAAGTTAATACATACGTTTCTATCACGAAAACATAGCTATTGGTCTTAATCCGGTGCGTGTGAAGTAATGGTTTGTTGTTGTTTGTTTTGTTTGTTTGTTTGTTTGTCACTTTTTGCTTGTTTGCTCGTTTTTTTGGGGTTTTTTTTTTTGTTTTTTTTTTAGGGGGGGGGGGGGGGGGGGGGGGGGGGGTATATATGGAAGCGTATTAGGGTCAAAATATTTTTGAAATTTTTAGTAGATATCAAAATATTTCTTACCAATTATTTGTTATAATCTTTCAGTGAATGTATTAAGAAGCAATGACAAACATCAATCTTTTCTTCATAGCATACATTATTCAATCCAATTGAAAAAAGTAGCTACTTGACACCAGATGCTCAATTCTGTTTACCTTCTTTGCCATAAAGTAGCATCATATTCTACAACATTTTTGGCAAACGACAGGATGGCATATTTGCATCCTTATCCAAAATTTAATCACTTTAATTTGTGATCTCACTTACTATTTTAAGGCTTCTTGTTATTCAAGTTTTATATGCTATATTATTTTTTTATTTTACCTTTTTAAAGAATGCATCTAAACTTTTAATATCACATAGGAATGGTGTATTACTAATCCATTACACGTTATCCTTTGTGAAGTCTGTGTGTGTTTAGTTACTACACGTACATATACATATACATTGCAATACACGATCCTGCACATGCAGACAACTTGTAACAATTGTTTAAATTCCAACTATTTCAATATGACCCTTATCATATCCAATAACATTAAAACGTATCATGAAATACTTTATCTGATAAAAGTAAAACTTGACCTGAAATTAAAAATTGGAAAATAAGACTATATTGATCAGAAATATTTAAAAGCGAGTTCATGTTTGTTTGTTTTTTCAAATATTTTATTCATCCAAAGGCATCTTTACAAAATTAGAAGTAGTCTGGTACATAAAATCCCATATTCAAAATTATAAGTATTTGCATAGGTGGTATATAATATAGTTGTTATAAGGGATGTCCAGTATGTGCATCAATGGCATCTATGTTCTACAAGTTGGTAACCTCTTATTATCAAAAGATAGAAAAAGGTATGCGCCATCGATGTTTAAACACTCAATTTAATCCAATTTTCAACGAAGCATCAAGCAACCTGCAGTCTGACTGTGCCAACCAGTGCAACTCCGAGTGCAACACTTCAGCAGTGAGTTATTGTTGCAGTGATATATGATGGCAAGATTTACTGCACTGGCGCACTCAGTAAACTTTATTGAGTATCTGTCTTCTTGGGTGTATATTAGGGCAATTACGACACCTTCAACAATATGGAGTATTAGGAGCTGTAACCACGGCCTGTATAAATGTCATCTACTCCCGCTGTAATGACGATGCTATATCTCAGCGGACGTGTTGGGTGCAGGTTTTTCGTTTTTACTGCGCTTTGAAGACCAGTTGAATACTGAATTGGTGTGTTCCTGTTACAATTTTTTTTCTTAGTTTCATATTAAATTGTATTAATTACATTCTGCATTTTGATGAATGTAGTAAAGCTGCATCTCAATGTTTACCCACCTCTTTAGACATTCTGATGCAAAAACCTTTCAAGAAGTTGTTAGTTGTGTGTATAAAGCCTTAATCATTCTGGTTTTGATTATCACAGTCACTGAAATTGTGTATACCTGGTTTGGTGGCACTGCTTTATAATACAGTTTTGTGAACATTTCTTAACCATGAAACATGAAGTAGTGACCGAAACGTTTGAATAATTTTTGCCTAATGGATGTATAACTCTGTAAACAGTTGATAGGTGTATGTCACCTTTGATGCAATATTCTACCGATGTGATTAAGCTTTTGATACAATATCACAAAACAAAGACGAAATATAAATTTCCTGATATTCTCCAATTTGTCTGACAATTTCCCCACAAAAAATAAAAATAAAAACCAACAGTGGACAAGTGATAGTTGTACTTCAGTGTTGATGTGCTATTCACACGATATACACTAAGCTTCAATTGTTTTAATATCACAATAAGACAAAATCTGAATTTCTAAATGTTTTCCATATTTTTCTATATTCAGACAATTGAAGTTGTAAGTATTAAAAGGTTAATGTTATCATTTACCGAAAATATGATTTATTTTCTAATTTATGTGAGCTATACCACTGTTTCTATTTTATCACAAAGAAATGTAAAACAAATTTTGAATTCTCTTGGCCAATATATATAAATAACACCGTTTTTCCTTGTTAATAGTACTTAAATGGATAGTATATATTGGAGGAAAAATGTTCTGTGACCTTGTTACAACACTCCAGATTTGTATATTTTGTGGATAATTTATGCATAGGTTTCAGTATCATGTTTTAAAGAATGTTATATTTGATAAATGCGAGGTATCATAGTGGACCAATTCAACACATTCTCTCAAATTCTTGTAATATTTCAGCTGTTTTGTAATATTGCCACATTTGATACTTTTACAACAGTAAGTATTGACAGTACCGAATTAGTGAACGAGCCTATTTAATAAACTCACTTAGTTTTATAATATCACACGATCACATATTTTAACTTTTGACATGATGATGATTTTGAAGACACAGAGCTTTATCTACAGAGTTAGTTCCCTTGGCCCAATCTGAATTGTCGCGTAAATATCGTACGCCCGTCTATTTGATAGCTAGTTCAATATTCATAAATCATGGGACACGACTGTGAAACGCAAAACAATAATTATGTGAAGTATATCTTTACTTTCGATTTTTCCATTATTTCGTTTAGTACAACATCATTAGAATTTGGTTGTATATTGACTTGTTATATTTCATGCTTTGTATTTACGTTCAGTAATGAGATGGTTGGAGTGGAATGTGGAAACATTTTATATTGTATATTGTATACTAAGAGCATTAAAACATATGAAAAATGAGAAAAGTCCTGGCCCTGACGGATTTACTGCAGAATTCCTTAAGTTTTTTTGGTTGGATCTTCATAAATATTTTATTAAGGCATTAAATTATGCCTTTGATAATGGCTCCATGTCAATAACTCAAAGACAAGGATTGATTACATGTATACCAAAGGAAAATAAACCTAAGCTCTATCTGAAAAACTGGCGCCCCATTTCCCTCCTGAATACTTCTTACAAATTGGTATCTGCAACAATAGCAAATAGAATAAAGCATATACTGCCATCAATTATACATGAGGACCAAAAAGGATTTGTAGCTGGCAGATATATTGGGGAGGTAACTAGAATGATTTATGATGTCATGGAACATGTAGAAACTTACCAAAAACCAGGTCTTCTACTACTTATTGACTTTGAGAAAGCCTTTGATTCGGTAGAAA
Organism: Gibbula magus; assembly: GCA_936450465.1. Classification (NCBI taxonomy): domain Eukaryota; kingdom Metazoa; phylum Mollusca; class Gastropoda; order Trochida; family Trochidae; genus Gibbula; species Gibbula magus. The sequence goes on from OW388304.1 coordinate 21,247,267, forward strand.
GAAAATTTATGCATAATGTTCTAAACTTCTTTAATTTTGGACCCGATTTTAAAAAATGGGTGAATATACTTTTTGAGAATATTGAATCCTGTGTATTGGTAAACGGTTATGCTAGTTCCTTTTTTAAAATTTCTAGAGGTTGTCGCCAGGGGGATCCAATATCACCGTATATTTTTATTTTATGTGCAGAAATACTAGCTATCATGATTAGAAATAATGAAAATATACAAGGTATACAGATAGGAAACATACAATCTCTTCTTGCGCAATTTGCAGATGATACTACACTAACTCTAGATGGATCAGAAAAAAGCCTCTACGCAACAATGAACACTTTATCTTTTTTTGAAAGATTTTCTGGGTTAAAGGTGAATGCCGAAAAGACAAAACTGATTTGGATTGGCTCAAAAAAACAAACTAGATATAAGCTTTGTAAAGAGTGGAAAATGGACTGGTCACAAACTCTATTTAAACTCCTGGGCAAAGAATTTGATGTTGACCTAGACAATATGATACAATTGAATTATACCAAAAAGTTTGAGAAAATTGAAAAGAAAATGGCAACATGGGCAATAAGATCTTTAACACCCCTAGGGAGAAATGTTGTATTAAAATCACTATTATTACCAAAACTAAATCACTTGTTTAATAGTATACCCAGTCCCCCCAAAAAAATTGTCGAGGACTTTCAAAAGAAATGCTATAAGTTTATTTGGAAGGGTAAACCTGACAAAATACAAAGAAGTGTAATGCAACAGCCACCTAAATTTGGAGGCATCAGTGTTCCTGATGTAAAAACAGTTATTGCTGCACAAAAACTAAGTTGGATAAAGAGGTTAATTTACGGCAATGCAAACTGGACCAGACTGTTTTCGGAATGTATTATTGACATAACTATACTTCATTTAGCAGATTCAAATTATGTTAAACAGAAGATTACTCCAAATGTTTCTAATAAGTTCTGGAAAGAGGTTCTCTCCCTATGGTCATTATATTTGGGTTGTTGTGACAAGAATGATATTAGAAGTGATGAAGAAATTATGTCAAAATCTGTCTGGTACAACAATGACATAAAAATTGGGAATGATGCTATTTGTATTCAACAATGGTACAAACAGGGTGTAACATATTTCAGAGATATGATAGATGATGATGGAAAAATATATGATTATACTGATTTTGTGAAAAGATATAATATAAAAACAGACTTCTTGACCTATGAAGGAGTCAAAAAGTCAGTGTCTTCTTTTCTTCGCAACCATAACACCTGTGTTAAAACCTTTTTTAGACCTATTCTTCCTTTTAACATATCAATAATAACCAACAAACAAAGCTCTCAAATTTACATGACTTTATTGAATCCAAAATTCATAAAAATCAAAACTCTCTCGAAATGGGAAGATCACTTACAAAATGAATACACTGACACAGAGTGGACCAATATCAATCTTATGGCGAAAAGATGTACACAGAGTAGTGAACTAAGGTGGTTTCAGTTTAAGATCATACACAATATTCACAGTACTAATCAATTATTATGTAAGATGGGATACGTAGAATCCTCGGTGGAGTCTACTAACGCCTACAGGGACGATCGCCTACAGTCTTAAACAAACAAGTTTATGCACCAGTGGTTCTGATTTTTACATCCTTCAACCTTTCATCAAAGTGGAATGATCCGTTATTTTGTGGACTAATGCCTACAAAAATGTGTGAAATGTTGAAAAATATATTTTGACTTAGATGAAATGTTGACTTTGAACACGTTTTTTTTACTTTGATGAAATGTTGACTTTGAACACGTTTTTTTGAATTTAGTGAAATGTTGACTTTGATCACATATTGATTTAGTGGACTAATGCCTACAGTGAAAACAAAACACAGTATTTTTATGTACACTATATACATTTTATTAATTTTACCACATCGGGCTCCGTGTGCCATCTGTGCCATCTGTGCCAACTTGTTCCTCTCAGCTTTTTCCAATTTCTGGAGAACCTTCATAAACGCAAAAATGTTAGGGTGAGGCTTCTGTACTGTCTTGTTGAGATGACAATGCCAACCCTCGAGATGGTTGTTCGTCCTCGGACCTTGGGTCTCAAGGTGGTTCCAAAGTCCAGCTCGGAACTTGGCGTTGTCATCCACCCAGGTGCTGGTGACGTAGTCGTGGAAGACAGAAGACCAACTGTGTCATCTTCCCTCCCACTAGTCCATGAATGACGTACAGCTGGTCCATGTAGAGGGTGTCCACTTCTTGCAGGAGGGTCAGGCGGTCACTTGTGGCGAAGCAGATGATCTTGTCCTCGTCTCCGTCATCTATGCAGAGGAAAGGCAGTCCATCTAAAGTTTCTCTGAAGCAGTCTGGTAGAGTTACATCAGTGAGTGTCTGAGGAAGTGGTGGCATCATCTTTCTTCTCTGCTTGTAGAGTCCAGTCTTCAGTGAATGGAATGACTTGACTGCCGCTGCTTCGTCTCGGTCCAGTCTTGAAATTTCTTCATCGTAGATGGCCTGTACTGATGCTGTCTCCGTTTGACACGCTGTCGCAGAGAACTGGCGATCTTCAAAGCTACCTGATCTTCCTGTGGGTGGTTGTGTGCAGACTGGTTTCGGACAAACTGTCCTACTGTAGTACACTTTCCACGACAGCTATATATCTTGAACACACTTCCAGTGCACGCAGGTCAGTCTTCTGTTGTTGAGTCGGTATCTGTATCCTTCTAAAAGTATCTGCTGTCCTCCTCTCTGTGATGTGTAGTACTCGACTTTCTTTGGATTTGCCATGGTTAGCGATGAAGACTTTGGTTACAAGCATTATAAAGCAATGCATTTCCTTCTCGCTTAGAATTATGTCTCACAAACACTAATACATTTCCTTCTTGCTTTGTGTTATCATGTTTTTATAGATAATTTATAATGGAAATAACTGAGAAAGCTTTACCTACACAGTAAATTAAATTTCTATAGCAGTTTCATGACAGTTGTTCTTAAGCTTTTTGCTCTTTGCTCTTTTGCTCTTTGCTCCACTAATCCCCCACCTTGTGTTATTACTTCTCTACTGTAGGCAATAGTGCACACTGATTGGAACAGTTCACTTGTGTGCAGGTAAGCGTATCGCTGTCACAACTCAAACTGTAGCTATAAGTCCCCGTAGGCAATTGTCACTGTAGGCGTTATTACACCTAACCGAATCCTCTGCGTGCTCATTATGTAATGATTCACCTGAAACCATCTCGCATATTCTTTATGCTTGTCAATATACTAAAATCATATGGAGACAATTAACAGAATGGCTTGCAAATTACACTGAAGGAAATATTGATTTTAATGAAGAAAATATACTGTTTGGATTTAAGGGAATTAATAATAACCCTTTAAACGCAATAATGCTTATAACAAAATTGATGCTTTATAGATGTAGTATCAAGAAGAAGAAACCAAATTTCAAACCTATACAACATGAAATATTAAAATATTATCAAACAACCAAATTCATTGCATTCTCCAACTGTAAATATGCAAGCTTTCACACCTTCTGGTCATCTCTCCATATGCTTTTTAAAAATCATGTACAATAATCAGAATGTGACAACTGTATGACACATGTATGTGTACTTATATGCGCATGTAATCTATGTCAATACTGTTCTTAAGTGAATGGAAATGTACCGAAAAAATGGAAATAAAAAAAAAAAAATGTTTTATACTGTATTCATATAAACTCACGGGCAAAAGAAAGTATAGGTTCAACAACGCAATATATTTTAATCAACGAGTGATGAATACGATTGAAACATAGTTACCCCATGTCTCTAAAGGCAGACTAATTTTGAATTTTGAAGCATTATCTGTTCATAATTCTGAAAAACACGGCTTTTTCAAAATCGTCGTTATAGAATCTCCTTAACCAGGCGAGATAGGGGACTGAAAAATGGCTTTCAGGCTTTTTTTTGACGTCCTATAGCAACGATGCGTTATTGATTTAAAGTCAAAGGAAGTGCATTATGTCCATACCATCTTGTACTAACACAATTTCCATATTTCATAAAATTGTACCTTAAATACCCAAAATTATTTCCCAAAATACCTTTTGAAATAGCTATTTCAGCACCCTATGTGTGCTAGAACAGGTATAAATATTAAGTATCATACTCTCATGAATTTAATTGTGTATATCTAACGAGATATATCCTCATCACAAACATTCAAAACCGAGTTTATCCGGCAGAAATATTTTGTGTTTGACTCTGTTGAAAAGAAGATATACTTTCTTTTGCACTTGAGTTTATATCAATTTCCATATATTATACATCATATCATACATACTTTTATTTCTTGTGGAATTTTAAAATTAAACGGAGATGTAATGTATGCAAATGGGAAGTGGCGAGATGTGAATAGTTAATCTCTATCAGCTACATTTCATTGCGAGAGGAAAGTCTGAAATATTATTCTAGTTAGATATAAGGATTACATCTACACCCCGACTGTTTGTTTACCTAATGTGTTCCTTCATGCAATTATCACGTAATTTGAATTTTGTACTGACGTCATATACATGTACATTACTTTCTCAAACTTATCACGTGATCGGATGGTCAGTGGTGCAAGGGTACATATTTGGACAAGATAACATAGACATAAGGGGTCAGATTTTCTAAATTCCAATTTATTTATTTTTGGAATGAAATTGTCAAAATCGAGTTAATGAGAAACTTCTCATCACAAGTTCATTGAATTAGTATAGAACCAAAACTCATGACTTCTGTTTGATGCTGTTCATCACTTAATGGTGATTATACAGAGAAAAATATAAAACAACTGGGAAATTGGTAATTTTGACCTCCTGCCAGATGTAAGATACATGTAAGTATATGTCATGGTTCATTCAACCGGAACCTTTCAAGTGAAAACATAACTTGATCGGTTTTGAGTTAGCCATATTACGATGCTTCAAAGACATCACAAATTACAAGATATTGACACGAAGATAAGCAAGTAGGTGAACAAACTGTCAGTATGCAGCTGTATAATGAGACCTGCATGAACGCGGCAACTTTGGGCCACAGTGAACATGATCAAAATGAGCGACCTCAAAATGCAGTAATACTGGTTCAATAGAAATAATATAAGAAAATAGCCTCTGCGGTAATTACAATACTAAACAATCATGATGTCAACTGCAAATAGTGTTCATCATATCGAGTTTTCGTTTCACGAGTTAAATGCCTTGTTGAATGAATATTAGTCATGGCAACATTGGCAATTACTTGAATCAGTTTTATAAAAGTAATGAGTTAAAATATGTTCTAATTTCACATTTTTGACATTGTTACCACATTGCATCCAACACACATACACACACAACCCCATCCTTTGATTATTTTGTCTGGATCAGCCTAGGGTTATTAAAATTGATAGTAAAACATAGAGTCATTGCTCTACAGCTGCATACAGAAATGTTTGTTCACCTAATGTGTTCCTTAGTGCTAATATCATGTTAATTGAAGTTCATTGTAACGTCAAAAAAATTACATAACATACAATGACTAGTGATCGTCTTATATCCATGAGTAAAACAATCATTTCGCAAAGTTATACTGTGATCGTCACAACAGCGGTGGCATAATGAAATAGAAAGAAGAAGCCACATTTTTTTAATTAAAATTTCATTAATTTTCGAATAAAAGTTTTCATAACGACTTAATGAGAACAATTTAATCACAATACATTGACTGAGTATAATATGTACTTTTGACGCAGTAGATCATTTATTGAATATTTCACAGGAGAAAACAGTTTTGAAAATATTGACCCCTGGTCACTTCAAAAAGCTGCCAAAACTGTACGTAACTGTTAACTTCGAGGTATCAATTCAGAGTATGTAATGGAACATTCATCTCTCTTCTTATAATGCAAAGTGATGGATGTACATGTAGTTTCGAGTTGATACGATGCTTCAAAGACATGTCAAATTACATGATACTTTCGGTGTGCAGCTGTATAGTTCATCAAGTAAATTATTACATTATTCATTATCCTAAGGTAAAGACCAACAAATCAATAATAAGGCACTACAAGTAAAGACATTTATCATACAATGGTTGGTGTTCTTGGCAGAATAAAGGCAACGGATATTTTCGGTATCCGTTGGGGTCATATATGGATAAAGATGCAAATTACAGAGGTCGAGTGACGGAACTTCTTTTGAAAATGACGTCACAAGCATTAACATTTCGAACGCCTGTAATAACCGTAACAGTTGTAATAGCGTAATAGCTTCATGTAAATATACATACTTCATTTCCTATTGATCTACATTAGTTATGACAAAACAAACATAGTGCAATGCATATTACGGTAAAAAATATTATGGTCAAGCAGTGCCAAAACATGTTCATCGCAAGTTGAAAACTACTACGGAGTAAACACTTTATAAATACGCACAGGTAACAAAGGCAGTTTGAGTCACATATGCATTCATCGAACGCCAATCTTCACTGTTCCATAATGTGACTTTTGTAAAGGGGATTTTAGAATTCGCTGCCTAACATTCAGTTTAGCTCTCCGTGTGATGTGTCAGTCGCCATTTGCAACCGGGCGGAAGGGAAGCAACTCGCAACAAGGACGCGAGTTCGAATTCGCTGTCGTCACGTTAAATATTTTTCATTTGAAAAACGTATTTTAAAACGTATTAAAACATTGAAAATTAAGATCATGCAAAAAATAACAATTATTTTCACTGAAAGCATAATTTAGGAGGCGTTATTTTGTGTCATTTTACTGTGAGAATAGCACGCAGTTCATTTGCATATATCAATACGCGTAGTTACAGTAAAGTTCAACTTTGAAATTTATGTTGTCATGCTGTTTTGCGCAAAAAGAATGAAGAATGACATTGTATGATAAAGAAGTTATCATGCTCGTGTGTTTTGGGATGTTAAATATCCTTCATTAGGAATGAACACACTGTATTTAGCTCGCCAAGGCTCGCAAAATACAATGTTTATTCCTAATGCAGGATATTGACAATCCCAAAACACACGAGCATGATAACCTCTATGTACAATAATTTATAAATATACAATATTTGACTCCCTTGTGTAAGGAACCTCTTCACACAATTTCAGCTTCAGGGGTAGGTCAGTTCTTGAGAAAAAATCGAAAATGTGAAAGTTTACTGATAGTCGGACAACGGACGACGGCCAATGTCATAAGCAATCTTGCCTTTGAGCTAAAAACACATTTTGTGCACAAACGTTTCACGGACAAATAGTCCAAAATATAGATTTTGAATTTTAATAAAGAATTGTGGACCTTAGTTTTACAATGTACGTGTTAAAATACATTTCAATGAGTGCATATTTATTATGAAAGAAAAACTACCAGATTCAGACACCGTTAACATCCTACTTTGTTTGATCTTATCTGCTTATTATATGCTTCTCAGAGGCATTACATATACATTATCTTCACCTGCGTATAGATGAAATGCAACAATTGTGTGACAAGTTTGACCATCCTGTTTCCGGTATCAGAGACGTTACGTTAAGTCCTGATCTTCCATACGATCCATTATACCTGTTAATTATACTTATACGTGCACATGTAGGTGTGATACATCTCTTATCACTTGATATAACGTCCACCTGTTCTTACACAGTTGCATGTTCTTGATCTGACTGCGCAATTGTGATACTAAAATAAGAATGATATACATCACATGGTATACAAGCATTACAGCATATTGTATTATCGTCATGTTTGTCGTAACCATTCACATAGATGTGTGTGCAATCACATTTTATTTTTCTATTCAAAACATTGAATGTGGGTCTTAAAAATATACAAATATGTCACTGCTGCAACAATAACGGTCAATAGTGTAGGTCAGTCGATAAAATCTGAATACTTTCACAGTAACATGGCCTTTTTCTTCCACGTTTCTCTTCGCTTTTTTTTATTAATGGAAACTTGTTGCTATTTTATCTAACTTATCAAAAAATGTAACTTATGTAACCCATCGGCCACATTGCACTCACCGAACATTTGCCTCTTTTGGAGATGTGCCCTTGTGACTCCGGTGTACTCAGTACAATTATATATTAAGGTAATGTTTTCTGAATCTGCATCAGAAAGAATGCTGTAGGATAACAATGATGAAGCTGAGTATGAAAACAGCAATTGAAGTTTCTAAAAATTGACTTTCCAGTAAAGATAGAATCGTGCGTGTATAAACAGTGCAGTCAAAATACACCTACATTTGATTTGAAGAAGAAAACACATAAACACGAGAGTAATGGAGAGGAAGACGGGGATAAACTTGCAGGAAACTCTGTGTTCCCCTTAAGTAATTGAACCAACCAAACAGGGTGTTTCAAACGGTGCAAAATGAGTCACAAGTTCATCCCATCAAATCAATGGCGAGTGTAACCACTTTGTATAGGCTAATGACTTCATCAGTCTATACCAGGTACAAACAAAGACCCTTATCAGTCCACACCTTCGCAAACTTCAAACTTTCGGCTCTAGGCCTTTCCTGAAAGGACGCAAGAACGTTGATCAGACTGTGCTCTGCCAAAAATTGGCGTTGTTTGCTCATCATCAATATATTATCAGCTTAACACGGGTAGATCAGCCGCTAAAACTTAAGGCTATTAATAATTCTCTTATCTCTCACATCGACCATTTATATCACGTCACGTGACCATCACATCAACCAATCAGAACAAATTGAAGGCGACAGAATCTCTTATCATGTATTTTGTTATATTGTAACAGCCCATTATCCTAGAACTACAGGCACGACAATAGAGCCATTTGGAGGAGTACAGGTGTAATACCAGGGTGCAGTATATCAACTAACTGGGTGGACCAGCCCCTGTAATGCCTGGCTAGGTGACCCACTCGGAACTGACTCGAGCAGACGACACTTAGTGTGACCGGGTGCAAATATCTAACCCTCGGACTGTCAGCAACCAAAGGGCTACCCCGGGAACTTCAGAGGCCACCCTCGGGATTTAAGTTACTGCCCGAGATTTGAACACTGGTTGTCGACTGTGAGGATTACTGTTTTAAAGACTGTTCTACTATAAAATCAACTGGATAATATCACTTTTGATCTCTTGCATTGTCTAGGACAGGTGTACAATCCTCCATCTCCCAGAGTATCAGCAACTTTCACCTCTTACTGCCCCGACAAGAACTGGTTCAAATTATCTGGATGTTCAAAACTTCTACTGCTTTCCATGACTTGGATATAGAGCGAATCTTGTATTTTGTATATCCTGCGATTTGGGTAAATCAGGATGTCTTCTTTGTGGATCATCTAATCATCCTACCCACCCGCCGTTTTGGAACACATAGAAAGGACTGATTCATCGTTGTGTTGACTCTTAGTGCTCCTGGATGCCCCAAGCTCCAATGTTAGGGGTTGATCTGGCACTAGGAATGCCCACCCCAGCTAAACGTCTATGTCGGGAGCAGAGTATGGACACACTTCGTGGTCCATCCACTGATGTCTCTTCTGATCACCTAGCTTACAGGACCTGTCCTAAAGCTTCCCTCAAATCAGGTTTGTGCTGCCCGATATGATTACATTTGTTAGCATCACGCTTGTTTTGGTATATGTGTTAACAGGTCACAGAACACTTCATATTTTTTCTAAGAGAAATACTTTGAAGTATTAGAAAACCTGGTCCTGACATTGAAATATTACTAGAACATTATAGATTCCATATCTATGTTATGTGGATCTGTTTATATGTCTCAATTAAGAACATCTCATTCCGGTGAAATCGTGTTTGCACATTGGTATGTACCGCGAGTTCGAAACAGCTGATGATGCTGCTGCTGATGATAATAATGATACGATTTATACATGCCTCTATAGTTTTCCGTGAGTCATAGAAACATGTTCATGTTAATGAACTCATTATTCTGCGATACATTTTACATAATGAGTCACATTCATTAAACTATCTATGAAACCAAATTGTAAACAGAAGGAGAAGGGGGCCGACTTTTTCTACATCTACATTGTTTTGAATTATTCAAAAAATATTTGACAAACAAACCTGGATGTCATATATTCATTTAAAAATAAGTAGGTTATTTTCTATGCATTGCATTATTTTTACAATATATCGAAAGTGCCTAGTATGCATTTCACCATCGAGTGTACTCTCTATATTTCAAGTCTGTTTATATAAATTTTACAGAAGTTATATTTTCGAATAATGTAAAGCTTTAATTAATGCAAGTTTGATATATCCTGAATTGCCGAAACTCACACCCGAAAGAGCTGTAAAGAAGACATATGTATTTGTGTATGACAGTTATAAATCATAACTTACGACTGACGACATGGGTAGTATAATACAGGTAATGAAGACAGTAAACAGGTCCGCTGTGAAGCGGGGGAGGGGGGGGGGGTAGAAGGAGGTAGAAAGGAAATGCAATGTTCTCAGGTATTACCCTGTCTATAAATCACGCTCTTGTGTACCCACACTTGTCTTAAGTCCGCTATTCTCTAACATAAGAGGATGGAAAATGGATTATTGTGTCTGAATATACAAATATGTCAACACATCATAAATGTCCGTGTACAGTATAAGTGGGACTTCAGTTGAAGTTAACTTTGAGTTTGATCGACCTGACCTCGGGATGAAAGCAAAACCCGTGTGAAACTTTAAGTTTTAATTTCCGCGATATTTGTCAATAGTGTTCTATTGATTTGAAAGTTCAAAGCTCATAGAGGCCTACGTTCCAAAGAATGTTCAACAGTAAGATATACAACGCCAAGGTCCTCTTGTCTTTCAAGTAACGCTCAGTATTGTTCAACTAGGTCTCGTTGCACATCTAAGTTAACCGTAACACACAGTGCAATGTTAAAGGATAGCACAAAGTTTAACCTTAGTGTTGAGGTTGGTTTGTGCAATTCCATGATCAACCACAAAATTAATATATGCTATTCAAATCGTCACATCGTCAAACAAGTTGCATGGTCAGAATATAATATGTTTCAAGGGCATTTATGATCCCGCTAATTTTTATATATATTTTTTATATTTTAAAAAAAAATATCATTCATGGTTTTCGGAGTATCACCATGAATGTATGTTCAGTTCACATCCTAATGCACGTCTATGGCAATATGACTTCAGTAACTGTCTTCAATCATTTATTACTTCAAATAGCTCCTTCACTGCTTGAACTTTCTCTCATCATCAGACTGTGAAGACGAAATTTCAAATATTCATAAATTATTTGATTTCCCCTCGATCAAGTTGACATTATGTTGGCTGAACACGATAACAGTATTAAGCTGCGGCTACGTATTGTGGACTTTGCCACCTTTTGCAATGGGGGACGTTCCTCCTCTTGGTCCCCCTTGGTCCCCCTTCAGTTGTGCCACGCGCTGACTGTTATCGTTTTCGAGTAGTCACAGGTCAACTAACAGGGCTAGCGTTCTGCACGAACCCTCCGAATATTCTCACTATATACTATATACTAAATTTATATACTATAAGCGATAAACTATATTAGTATACTATACACTATATATTATATACTATACACTATATACTATATAATTATAATGTATACTATATACTATATACTGTATACATGTTACTTAAGCAGGGTCTAGTTTTAAATTTTTTTGCGAAGGATTTATGCATCTGGATTATTTTTAAAGAAAATTTAAATGTACAAAAATGTAAATGTGAAATGTGAATGCACTACATAAACATTTATGTTGTGGACGATAGCATTTTTTGTAAATCTAGCGTTGTTTTGTGAATTCAAATTATACATGTATAGACCATTTGAGTTTCTTCTTTTATATACGATGCATTAAAGTTGCCGAAGTAAAGTCTGAATGTGCCGCATATATATGTAAGATAAATTGTACATGTATGTACATTGTAGATCATCGCTAAACCTACTACATGTATTAACCATTGCGGTATCATACTGAGTAACAGATTTGATCATGATCTGTAATGCATAATTAAGTTAAAATATATATATTGAAACTTTATGTAGTAAAAATATTATCAATTCGTAACTCAGGAGGAAACACATTGATTCGGATTGATGCACGAACCTGTACTTCATGCACACAATGGTGCATATACCGAATACATCATATACCGAATACATCATATACCGAATACATCATATACCGAATACATCATATACCGAATACATCATATACCGAATACATCATATACCGAATACATCATATACCGAATACATCATATACCGAATTTATTTGTTAAACGTATTGTGTATGATTTATTTTCAGTTTATAATTTACATTTTGAAATTTATGTGAATTGTTCTTTATTTTAAACATTTCCTACCGTTTCCTTTGATGCATAAATTAGTAAGACAACAATGATAATTTAAATTAATTTGGTGTTATATGTATATTATTATTATTCATATTTGGACACTGGTTTCTAGTTTTGTTAATTCGTACCTTATTCTATTTCCATTTCCTTACACAGATATATTAATTGTGATTTGACATGTCAACTTGAGTATTATATATTAGTGTGCATTTCCTACAACATTATACATCATTTTGAAAATAGGATTTTAAAAAATGCATAAGTTCCGAAAGGTAGAGCTGATCAGTATTCTAATTATCTGTCTCCATATTTCATACTCGACGCCTCAGACAGCTACATTTGTCACACGACGTTCTCAAATATTGACTTAAATCACCGAATTATGTTTGTAGTTTGTAGGGTGCTTCAAGCCTATCAGAGTGTACAGTGTTAAACTATCTCGGTCCCTCTCAGCGTTAACGTTTATTTACCCCCGGATTTCTCTCCTTCACACAGGCGGAGGGCAGCACTTAAGTTTTGTGGTAATGAGGACCTCTAAATAGCTATTTTATGTTCTGTTGTCTCAATGTTTTGTTTCCTCTTTCCTTGTCAAATTATATTTGTTTTTTGTATGTGGTACTGCCTTGTTCCTTGTCTCTATTTGTGTTCTGTACCTGCTTATGTTTATTTGAATTTTTAAATATTCAATTACTGATTATTAAACAAAATGCATTTTAAAAGTTCATGTATTCCAATCTATTTTATTTATATTATTGACAGTCTAACAGACAGAGTAACGTTTGACGGTTTGTGTATTTAAACATCCAAAATTTAGGACAGTCAAGTATTGTCTATCGTCTCTTGTCAATATTCGGTGTCTTGAATTCCAACTGCTTTTAACAATAAAAACCAATCCTGTCACAGTTTCTTACTAAACAATAGACTCGCCAAATTCATCGTGCACCTGTATCTATAAACTTCCGGTCACGTGACCTGTAAAAGTGTTAAAAACAAGGAATGGTCCTAAAACGGCAATTGTATGGTCCTCGACTCAACAGTGTGCTAACATCTAATGTTTAGTACGGAGTTGAGTAAAGATAGCACGGTTTATAATCTGAGTTTTATAACTCTCGCTCGTGCATGTGAGCTATGTACACCAATCGGCGGCCTCTCGTCCTCCACCTCACGGCGTCGTAAAACCTTTAGCAATAATTTCAGACTCGTGTCCAGTTTATATTTGTGTACACAACAGCAGATGGTAAAAATTATACCTGCTTAAATGGGGATTTATCTCTTCTTTAAATATCCAGCGAAATATATTTTCTCGAATAAATCATAAAAAGATGCTTGTAAATCGTCAATGGAAATTATGTAGATTTCTTTGTTTTCCTGATAGCAGAACGTGAATTTCATAGGATAAATTCAGTGCTATTTGAGAGATGTTTTGTACACCTTGATAATTATAAACGATACATCTTGAACACGTTTTCTCAAAAAATCTTTATTTCTCAATATATGACGCCAACCATTCAACAAATTCATGTTTAGTCATTTAAAACTCCACCTCATTCTCATAACCTACATTCGTCACAGTAGCGTCCTAATCAGTATAAATAATTGAGTTTTGTCTGTTTGTTCACTCCGAAGGAGGGAAATACCTCTGCGTTATCTATTAGATAGGTATATATAGGTATTTCTGTGCACACGTGCGTCAGTATGTCCTGAACAGATTCCAACGGCATGCTGTTCCATCGCGAGTAGATATTCAATCATAGTTTTATCGACATGACAAATTCAGGGTATGATATAATGGATTTTGTCAACATGTGAATCGATGAACATACATGCATTATGTTAGGAAATTATGATATTGAACATGCTAAGAATCAAATCGATAAGTACACACTCAAATAAGAAGTTTTGCAAGTTTCACAGCACAGGCTAGGAACCAACTTGATGAGTATCAGTCTATCCACAGGGGCGTGTAACGCTTAAAAACAGCGTATAGACCCTACTATATTCTTTTCTATAGTAATAGGGTAGGGTCTATATAGGTATACGTCTTTCAAACGCTGTTTCTAAGCGATACACGCCCCCGTGAGTCAATAATACTGACAACAAGAGGGGGCTTCTCCAGGAACCAAATCGATATACATGTATATCCGTTAAGAAACTGTAGTATAAAATATGCAAAACAATTATTATAGTTGTAATATACAGATACACACACGCTAAATAAAAGTCGAATAATGTCGTGTGTCCATTACCACCTACGTTTATGCTTAATTTGATTTTTGAAAGAATTGATTCCAAGAAAATCATATACTTATTCTAAAAATATAAAACTATACTCGGATTCAAATATCGAGTTGCAGCGACCAGTATTACAATAGTCTTCTCTACATTAAGACATTTTCTCATTTTTCAATTATTCAATTCTATCAATTGCATCTTACACTCTCTCGCTCTGTTAATATCATAACGACGTGTGTCGTGAAAGAAGATAATAAAATAATAAAACACACCCGATAAGGTGATTAGAATTTATAACCATGTAATAACGTTGTATATGCTGATAAATCCAGTATCCACTATCCACTATCTGCTTAATGATGACTTATCTTAATTAGTATCAGGTGTGATTATACGACGTGCACTGGCTTCCTGTTTACTTATCTACTAAAATCAAAATTAAAGTTCATTGGAAATTGTAATACCCAACGAAATCACCTCAACAAAATCTTAAACAATTTCTAAATATTTCGTGTGAAAAATAAAGACGTTTTACTGTTTTATTTATACGTTGTTTTGTTTTGGTGTGTTTTAAATACACACTCTTTTCGCTTCGTTAAGTTCTTAAGGAGTTAAAGTGTCCAGTAAAGGTTTACATAAATTTCTTAACTGGTTACACATATCAGTTAGATACCTTTCTTCGTTTTCACCAGATTTTAAGACTACTCGATCTTTCACAACAACATTTTTATGTTTTTCCAATACCTAAACAACAAAGCGATTTCAATCAAAGTTTGACCTAATTATAAACGAATAGATTATAACGGAGTACCATATATTATTTTTAATCGAATTATCTCTTATTTATTATTTCAGTATCTCGGTCGACACTGATTAGTTTAAAAAAATGTATTTCTGTATTATCTTTTTTTAAATCTTAAGATTACCTTATTTTCTTGCAATGGTATATCTACTTATAAAGGGGATAAAAACATGTTCAAACGGAGCTCCATATCGTCAATCTAAATATGTCTTATTTCATTCTCAGTTGGGGAGTAACAATTGGTATGCTGTGACTCATTGATTTCAAGTTGACTGTTTCAGTGCACTGAACATGACTGTATGTAGGTGCTTACCGCTTGATCTTCTGTAACGATACAGGGTTGCTTTTAACTACAATGATACAAATTGAATGTAAGTTACTGTTTTATATTATTGTCAATGTAAAGGGATAACTTGTCTAAAATCACAAACCGATATGCATACAACTTAAAACAGGAATTATACTTGTTTGAATCATACACGTTTGTTGCAATAACTAAAATTTGAATAATTTATTTGAATAAAATATATATATATATATATATATTTTAAATGAAGGTCACTTATTAAATCCAAAAATATTCACATTATGTTTGCTAGCTTTACTGTGCATGTCATTATATCGTAATGAGACATAAAGAAACGTCAATGCATGTTTTGCTAATTTAAAATTGTCGCTTATTTAAATATTTCAAACTTGAAATTTGTGTAGTATATTTGAAAGATGAGACAGAATGAGAGGGAGAGAAATATGTTAATTGGGGACGAATAGGCAAAATGATAAGGTCATGAGCTTATATGATAGAGAGAGAACGAGAGTGGGAGACACAAAAGGACATTAGTGGGCAATATGGCTAGACGGAAAGATCCAGTTTTGATCATTTGAATATAGAAATGAATTGTAAAATTATCTTCTGTTACCATATAACTTTGCTTTGACAATATAAATCAGAGGAGATCATAACACCAGTTACGAAAATATTGCAGGGAAGCATAAATAAATTCATTCTAGGGTGTTACAAAATATACGATACAGCTTGACATATAAATCCCTATAAACAGAGGCTAATTGAATATTGAACGACGATCGAGAGAAAAAAGTACCCTGTATTCATCAAAAACAAAAGATGTGGTTATAAACAATCCTTAATCGTCATCTAAACGAGAACCAAAAGCCCATTTGACAAATTTAAAAGTGTACACAAATCCGGAGCAATTTTAATGTGTTTGGAGTATACTTCCAGGCATTATAATTCTTCATCAGAGTTATAAATCGTTCAGCCCTTGCCACAGATTTCAGGCTTAATAACATATACCTCCATCTAATTTGGCCGGTCAGCTCAGCATGTATATTGCATTTGTCAATGATAAATTCACGTGTAATCGACAAGGAAATCCTATGTGTATATTGACAAGGATCGACGGATAGACGGACGCGCATAGGGTGTCACCTGTCAGCCTGTTTGCTCAGACACGGCGCGATAAGGGTTAAATGCCGGGGTTTGTTTTAGTCCGATCAACAGATAAGAAAGATGTATACCTTAATAATCTGGGAGTTCTAGAACCACCCGTCACATTCACAGATTTCATATAATTTTATTACAGTTTTATGAATGCGGATGACTTTTTATTATCTAATCGTGATGCATGTGAACATTTTATACAAAATGATGTAATTTGACAAACATAAATAGTCTAATGAGTACAGTGAGTGCATGGTTGTATATAGGTTGTTTAAGATTATATTATGATTTTAGGGGATGCCATGAATATGTGTTATACTTATACTGCAAAATGTATTTGTCATTTGCATTAAACAATATGTTCAAAATATACCAAACTGCGAACTGCAAGGTTGTTACGAATTCAACTATCCATACGAATAAAACAATATGGTGATATGAAGTGTCACACTTATAAAATAAACAATCTACGAACTACGAAGTTGTACGTTGTATAAATACTAATAATATTAATTTTTGTTTTATTAATCGTTTTATGTTTTGGACAGAATGCCAGTGAAGATGGATTTGAGAAATACGTGCCTTTTTATTGTCTACAAATGTAACATTCTCAGTTGATTCCACAATCTGGGATTAGAACCTATACC
Organism: Gibbula magus; assembly: GCA_936450465.1. Taxonomy (NCBI): domain Eukaryota; kingdom Metazoa; phylum Mollusca; class Gastropoda; order Trochida; family Trochidae; genus Gibbula; species Gibbula magus. Next base: position 21,264,767 of record OW388304.1, read on the forward strand.
CTCAGGAGGCGGGCAGCATGTATACTTTTGCTTATGTAATTTCTAATACAAGAACATTGCAAGTTAATTTTAGTATTATGTTTGTATATCTGCACAAGGGGAATATTGATAAATAAATAATGGATCTATGTACATATCGTTTGTTGAATTTGTCATATACAAACATTTTACAATTGCTAATGTTCCGGTAAAATATTTTGGATTCAATCAATCTGATTGTTGTATCATTTTGTTTTATCACGAAGCAAGGGGTGGAAAAGAAAATAGTACTTGATTCTTCGTTGACTTTTACACTTTATATCAATAAATGTTTTCTCACTGAAAGGAACCAAGATATCGCATTCATAAACTGATGCGAGAATCGTGTTAACTTCACAATACCTGGTTACAAAATAGTCATTAAAAGATTGAAATTTTGAAATAATGTTAACCTTTTGCGTGTCCCCTTTTAACTATAACCACAACATGCATACTAATTTCTGAACCTGCTCTTGAAGCTGTCGGGTGATTTACAGAATTTGTCAAAGGTGTTTGATTGTGGGAGGGGAAAAGATCAATGTGGTATATGTTACGATACATTGCCAAAACAAGACACTTTAACTGTATTTAAGGAAAATCGCAGTTTGATGTTAACTCGCAATAGCTCAATACATTGACTTCACAATGCCACTCCACAGTATAACAGGGATCGTAAACAAATCTGAATCGAGCAACTTCAAAAGATATTGAAACCAAACAAAGCAATATAGCGTTTCTGTTTATAATGCAGTGGGAAAGTTGCTAAAAGATTTCGAAATTTATGTTTGGTTACGTTTTTTGTTATTAATAAAAAAAAATATTGTTTTTCAAATATTATTTCGAATACGAATGTTTGTATGCTATCTCACAATGGCCTTTCTATACAGTTGTTTCTGAATATTCATGTGTTATATTTTATTTTAGGAAAATGTACCTTGAAATCTTAATGAAGAATGGTTAGATAATCTAATCATGACACATCGTGTCATTTTGGTCACAAGTAATATTTGGTTCTGGTTTGTTGTTAATTATTGTTTGTTGTAAACGGTATAATGATTTCACATAGTTTGGTAAATCGCTTAATTGTACATTGTACGTTGTACATTTAAATGGATATAATTATCTTCTCTCTATTTGCAGTCAAATTTTATAAATGAGGTTGGTTCTTATTAATGTGAACTGATAAATATAAAATTGATTAGAAATCGGCCTCATGCCATTATATAATTATTTAGAATTATCATTTTTATTGAATATTGAAAAAAATCAACATGCAAATATTCAGGTCAAATGAAATTTGCAGACGTATCGTTATAATCAATATTATCATGTTCATAATTGTTATAACGGTTATTATTATTACAATCATTATTATAAATAATATCATGATTATCCTATTTTATAGATATCATCATCGTTGTTGATATATCGATTGTTCAATGCGTGAAGATGTGTTCACTAACATCTTTATTTCTTTCACATGTATATATCCTCTGTCATTGTAACCTTTCATTTAATACACTTTTGAACACTATTTTCTTCTTTATAAATGAAAAAATGAAAAACTCATTTATAATAAATGTGATCATATTTGTTTTCAATAAGGGACAGGTGACTATAAGCAGTGTAATCATTATCAGATTGACACAAATCCCTTACCTGCAAATCACAGAGAAGCAAGTGTCAGTCAATGTTCCACGTTATCATATCTCCACATTAATTTCATCACCTTGCTCCCAGCTGCTCTATAATCCCACTAATCGGTTTATAATCCAGATTATTCAATCCTAGAACAGTAGGGTATATTCCGAGGCGTGATGTTGTATAGGGATATCATGTGGCATGGTATTATTTGGTAAACTAATGAAAAATCAATATGTACTTTATGAAAAGTTATTATGAATGGGTATACATAATTAATAGTTTGTTCAATATGTTATGATGTGTTATTGGTAAGTTATTGCTAGTTTCATTTTGCACAGCCTCATTTCAAGTTCAGTATTTATGAATACATGATGTCACATAATGTGGGAAATTATTTGGCATAATGAAAACTGATATGCTTTCGATGATAATGCATTCTGGTTGATAATATGTTTTTACAAGATATATTGATATGGTAGAAGTTGGTTGATGCTTGATTTCATATGCATTTTACATAATGCAAAGCATCATTTGTAAATGTTATAACAGGATATCATAAGATAAATAATCTGGGTAAATCATCTTTAAAGTCTTGAAAATTGGGAAGTTAAGTAAAGGGTTTAAATATAAATAATGTATTCAAAACAAATTAAAGACATGGATACCGTTTCAGTCAGGATTTAAGAAACCCACTTTTATATTTAATCATACTTGTTTTGGGGAACGAATTTGAAATATGATTTTATTAGCAGATTTTGTGATTGTTCTAAACCATACTCCGTCGGCATGGTGACTGGCATTGAACATTCAAGAAGAGATGATAACGTCATGAGAAATGGATACTCTATTTCAAGGGTAGTAGAATGGATAACATACAGGATAGCTCCTTAGTAAATTAGAGTAATGACAATCGTGCACGTGGAATACTCCATGTGTTTATATTTATTTCTAGTAATGGTATCTATAGATTATAGCAAATATTATTTCATGCAATAACATTTTTATTAAACGAGTTAATTCACTATTTTATACTCCCTCATTACTCACCCTCAAGCGAAAGAGGCGACAATGTCAGGAAACTCGGTACCATTGTTAACATCATTATGTCACAACTGCAAATTATTTGACGTCTTACGTACATCGATTTTACACTAGTTTATTATTGCCACACATATAACCCTGAAGTGTTTTAATGGGCCTGTTATATTATTATAAATCCCACGCATCTGGTGGTTGAATACAGAAATGTCCACACGAATCTAACGATATATTTAAGAGTCTCTAAATTAAAGAGCCCACACCAAAAGTATCTTTCCAACATTATACAATGTAGTGTCACATAATATTTTCGCATTTAAAAGGCGACGCCACTGAAGAGACGTGACGTCGTAGTCATGTTCCCAATGTCAGGTCACACTGATTATGTTGTTTACAGGGGAAACGTTGCATATTCGACATCGTTTGTTTCAAATGTATATATCTCTGACTTGTACCCGTATGAATCTATCTGCAGAGCCGGAAGATGGCGTCATCTTCTCTGACGAGGAGAGCGTGATGGACGAAGAGGAGAAGATGCTGGAGAGTGGTCAGGACAGCAGTATCTCACAACAACAGCAGAAGAAGACAGTGGCGCAGATTATGAGAGACAAGAAGAAACAGACCAGTCTCACATTGCAGTGGTGAGTACCTTCCTACATGTATGCGGCATCCTCGACTTAACCAAGGTGAATAATTACTAATGGCATTGATAAAAAGAGAGATAACTCTAACAATGTGGCCTGGCTCTAGAGTAACAGGTAGGTTATAAAAGGTATTTCAGTGCATGTGAACAAACATAAGTGTTGATGAGTTTCTTCTGTTGTACAGAACCTTTAGAATTCTTTATTACAACCAAGGCAATGCATGTGTGGTCACACCTGCAACTAAGGATATTGATTTGTTTTCTGTTTGTCATTTTTAATTTACTTAAAGATACATCCATTGTGTATTTTTTAATATTATTTCGCTTTAATACGTGCCAACATACGATATGTGCTGATTTCAGTTGAACCTATTTCACTCAACATGGACATTCATCCCAAATCGTAAAAATATCATATTTACTGCTTTCCAATTAAAATCGAGAAATATCATTATACATGTGCAGAAACCGAAATTACACGCCCCATGTACATACGCAGTAGTTATACAACCTATTAAACATTATCAACGTCAATTTGTCTGTTTGTCTGTTGTAAATAAGTTTCGAAAATTACGTTTGGCTGATTGACGCGGGCCACAAGCGGTGCATTGTCCAGTTTTCGATCAGAAATCAATACTTTTACCTTTATATCACCTGTATACTGAGTCGATCATCACCAAGTTTTCGGCAAATGTTATTACAAAATAACACTATTTATAACGTTTGGCATATGTGACCCCAAACAACACAACGAATGCACCTTTAATATTTTAACACAATGATAATTCTAGTTCATGTGTATATGAATATAATAATAATGATGATGGGAATTAACTCAAATGGTTGCAAACTAACTGCAAAGTGTACATAACTCATTATATGAGTTTCTAAATCTTGGACGAACATATCAAAGTATAGATTTAACACTCAAAGTAATCTCGGATGTAGGTTATACAGCTTATTTGTAAGTTAGACCTGATGTCGTACATTTTCACCTTTTAATTGCTTAATGGGATAGAGCGCTCGTGTAGAAGTGTTTTTGTGCCGTGAAATTTACAGCTTAATTTTTCATTTGCAGTATATTCACAAACAGAAATGAAAATGATTATTTGTCCCCTTTTGATTTCAGTAACTTTGATAATCAGCAATATGACTTAACTGTAACCACTGACGATTTCAGACGTCAATGTGATTATCAATTGAATTTATATTATATAAACTAATATTGATAATTATTATTTTATTAAAAGTATACAAAATATAATTTGTTATTTTATCCAGAATATGTAGAAATGTTAAAATTTTAAGTAATGCAATAGGATTATTTTACAAACTGACGGTTTAGATCAAAACATTATTTTGAAGTTTGAAAAGAATACATGTAGTTCATAGAGTAAATTGTAAACCTTTCGTGTTCATAACTTGTGTTGTTAAAAATTGCAACGGCGTTCATTTTAACAGACACGTTCAAGTACCTAGGCGCCTAACAGACAGCTTCGAATGTCCATTTGTCAAATAAATGGTGTTAGTTCTTGTTTGAAACGTGTCTCAGTCTGTTATTACAGTTACACCGTCCGTGTACTTAAAGACACTGGCCATTCAAAAGAACGTAAATTTTAGAATCATTTTATTAACCAATTTCGTGTTACCATTTTCCTTGACATCAGTTGATAATAATTTCTACGGATCTTAGATTGACAATAAATCTGTCGACCTAACACTTCTGTTTAAAACTTTATAAACATTTATTTCGGAATCCTATACAAACGCTACTAAATCATGAGGACATCGTCAATTGAAAAGACACTCCAATGATTTCACACCAGAAAACAACGACAATTTACACTTATCGTAAATAAAGTATATCATAGTGCAAAGTTTAATTTTATTGCAAGAAAGGCAGTGATACAAGTGGGTACAGTGCCAAAGCTAACCACTTACAGAAATGGGTGCGAACAACAACCTCTCTTTCACCAAGTGTAATTTTTGTGACAAGCAATTGTATTTAAAGTAAAATATAGAGTACTAGATTCTCAGCAGGGGGGAGAATTCTAAGTAGATTTGATGTTTCCCTGGGGACCGATCCTTACTTTGCACGGACCCATTACAAGGTGTTTACTTCAGCTTAAAATACATGGAGTGGAGTTATTTGTTGCCATGATGGTGAATAGGTTCTTGGTTCGTTCAAGAGTTGGCCTATCACATGAAACCCTGGGTGACGTCGTTCTAGCAATGAACTGAACCAGTGTGTACAGTCTTGAATACTAAAAGTCACTTAAAGTATTGTTGAGATGATTTGGACTTGGCCATTAGGTTGAATTTAACTCCTGATGGATGGTCTTGTGCTCAGAAACTCACACTAAAACGTGATTTATACTTGAAACGATGTCAGCTTAACCTATTGTGCAAAGAAAAAAAGCGATTATGTTTGGGTTTGCAGTCTAAAATGAACAATTCATAACAAATAAAATCTCCGATAGAACGTAAGTCACTGTATCAGGCTAAAGGATTTACAACAAAAACATTCAACAGAAAACTGGACTATAATGGATGTGTATTCGTATTTGTTACACAATAAACTCTCATTATAAACACACTGGCATAAAACGATACCAAGATTTGTTTAATCCACGACTGATAACATCGACTGAAATATATATCCAAATTACATTATGTATTCCAGAAGCCATTTCAACAGAATTCTAATTTTTGAAACATTGTCTCTTAATGCCTTTAAAAATCGTCATTTTGTCATTTTCTTTACTAAAGGCCATGTAGGACTCTCACCTTTATGTTGTGTCATTTTATGATGACCTATAGAAATGATACAAATTCAAGTCAAAGACGGTTAATTTTGTTTTAACATCTTTAATTAGTTTCAGCACCCCGTGTCTGTATGAAGACTATAACATCCCGATGCATGAACTTATATATAACATGATTTCATCACGGCATTTAAAATGGTCTTTATCCGGCAACAGTATCTTTTCTGCTGCCCAGGATTGTAGTTATATATGTAAGATATATTTGACCAAAAGCATGTAAAATGAAGAAAACTTATCGGGGATGGCCTTGTGTTTACCCATCACGCTATAACGTAATTTACTGTTGAAATGAAATCTTCATTGAAACGTCATATGTCATGATATTTATAGATGACATGATGACTGTAAAAACATTTCACTAACTTTCCTTTTCTACTGATTGAAATTAATTTGTGAAGGGGATTTTGATTAATATTAAATTCAAAGACTTGAGTTGAAAATTTGCTTTCCACGGAACACGCAATGTTTCTCAAGAAAAAAGGGGCTGTTTTTTAAATACTTAACTATCAGTTCAGTGGCCGTGATGAACTACATTTAAGATTGTCAATCACATTCTTAAAATATTAACATACAGCAAATATGGAGCTCTTTCAAACAAATGTATAGTCCACAATAGACATAAAACAGGAACTTAAAGTAAGTCTGAAAAGTAAAAAAAATGGTCAACATAAACAATCAATAATTCAATAACCAAGTTTCAAGAAAAAATATTCAGTATTATGTTTGATTCTATCATTTTATATGATTGCCAGCAAGTACACGTAAACCAACTCTACAAGTGCATCAACATATAATCCTAGTTTTGCTTTGCAACCCATCCGCCTTGACCCTGCTATTAAGTTTCGTAACAGCAATCCACACTATACAAGATAAACGTAACTGAACCGCCTCTTGAAGAGAATTAAACCCTTGCTAGTATTGTGCAAGGGTAAACCTTTCTTCCCATCTTCCCGTCTCAAGAGATGGTGACAACCAATCGCCGTCTATTTCCTATTTCTTGTTGATATTATAACGTAACTCGATCCTGTGTGTGAAGTAATGTCGTTGTATCTGTCAAACTGAGACCCCCTGGATGAAATCCGCTCTAAAATCGAGAGGAATATTTTTTCAATTTCTTTAATCATGTTTAACACAGCGATTACTGAAGATTATACGTATAAGGTGGGAAATAAGGAATGGGTTGGCTCTACTCGAGCTATCTCGTGGAAAGGAGGTACCCTACAGGACACACGCGTGACTCATATGCTTGAGTATGCCGTTGAAAGTTTAAACCAACCCATGATAACCTTTCATCCCTTAACGTGTAACCTGCTTGAGTAACGTTCGTTTTCTTCAGCCTTGATAGATTTGCCACTAGAAGTTATCTTGAGAGTCATATTATGAGTTTGTATGATGAAGGAGAACACGCTGGTGGCTCTTGGAAAGCGATATTAGATTATACACAAAATGCATTGATGAGAATTAACTATATTATTGTCAATCGTTTTCTTTTTTACTATGAATCTACATCCTTTTATGAGCTTTATTTCGATTTTCTAAACTTTCATAAACACCAAAAGGATGAAATTATTATTATAAAGTTATTTTCTATATTTTTCTAAATTATTCATCTGGAAAGAACACAACTGTAATATAATGTCAAGTAAAGTAGATCTACGGTTTTTCAGAACACCTTTGTTTACTTTTCAGTTATGGTTTCTTGGATGTATCAGTAATCGATACAAACTATTATTTAGTAAATTGTCAACAAAGTTTATGTTTTGATATAGGCCGAACGTGACACTCATGTAATTAAGTTTTAATATCCAAAGTAAAGCGATATTTGGAATATATGTTTAACTTTTAAGACAATTGATTATTTATTAATGATTTGCAAATGATGATGTCATATGTTGAAAAACTTCTATTTTACCTACAATTAATATCGGGAGCAATATTATTATTTGAAATAAATTTAAGATTTCATTGGTGTTATTAAAACCATCTGTGCAATATAATTGTGAAGACTATGATTGACAACCTAAAATCGAATTATTAGTATTCATAAACATTTTCTTTAAAAGGTGTTTTCATTATTACGAAAATCAACTTTAGCTTAATTTAAAAAAACTTAAAATGATATCATTAATGTAATAATTCATAACAAATCAATGTACAGAAATGCACATATGTACATGAACACGTGGTATTCGTTCGCTTAAAATAGAAATATATCAAGTACATAAATAGGTGTGAAGTTTGCCTACTATAACAACTACCAAGACCTGTGTAACAAAAAGCCATCACTGATTGATGTAAATCTGAATGAATGATGTTCCGGAACATGGATATGCAGCCATGCTGATCAATGGGTATTCAAACTCAAACTGTGAATCTGTTGAGTATTCATAACGTTCTTTAAAGCCGTTTCAACGAAGACCTGAACATGTATAACCAACATGATGGTCGTATTTGCTGACGGCAAGTTTTGGTCTCTGGGAACGGGTCTCATGTTGTCTAGTTGTACATATACACAAAGAGTGAATGGAGGAGATTATGTACTGGATACATACATTGTACACAGTCCCTGGGTTGCTACTGCAGCCAAGTATGGAGTCCATGTATGGGACCAAGCTCTTGTAGTACTCAATGGAATAACATTGACACCATCCAGTAGTACATGAATGGAACTGTTACACACAGCAGTTAGGACTTGTACGGATGTTATGAATGACGTTTGTGTTCAGAAATATGTTAACAAAGAAAGTTATTGTTCTCAGGTATGACGCTGTAGTCGAAACCTTTGTAACTAGATTAAAAAACAATCATCATGTCACTAAGAGTAATAAGTAGCTAATGAAGGAAAACCGTCACCTGTCCTTGTCTTCAATATGTAAGTTATTAAAGTCAATAAAATGGATTTTATAAGTTTGAAGTTTCTCTGAATGTATTTGAATCAGTAATTATTATTCTAGTTCTTATGATGAGGCATGAAAGCATGCTCTTGTTTTACTGATTGGAATTATATTAAAACTGACCATTAACTTAGTTAGACAGCACCAACTCCCTCAGCTATAATATGCCAAATTGTATTGTCCATTACACTGAATTTCTTTTAATGTATTTGGTAAGAACAACTTAGTAAAGAAAACAGTTTAAAGCAAGTATGAAGGCACGATATTGTTTGAAGTAGTGAGCATTGACTCGAAACATTAGTGAGAATTCAAATGCACTATAATGTACATGTATATGACGTCTGTGTAAAATGAAGAACGTACGGATACATGTATACTCCTTTGTGTCAAAGTGTGTATATTTATCATCAGTTATGTACAGACAGTTTGTGTAGTTCAGACAGACGTTATATGAATAAAGAAAGTGCATTGATGTCTGTACATGTACATCTTCTAAATTGCATTGTCATTGATCACTAGTGACTGGATGAAAACCTTTGTTAAAAAATAGCATTAAGGAGGATAGCATTAATGAGCACTGAATACTAACTCTTTATTGTCCTACATCTAAGTCCAGTACTATATTGTGTATTGCGCTTGGTGCCTTGCAACCAGAGACGGTCGTCAGGTAAAGCGGCGTACAATCCATGAAAGCAACAACTCCCTTCTTTAACGTCTATTGGTACAAACGGGGGTCTAACCGTATTCGACCATCCGTGTGTTCCCTGCCATCTTAGCTATCACACATAGGATATCATCAGTTGCAAGTTGACAAACTAATGTTAATACACAAAAGAGAAACCATGTTCCAAGTAGTAGTGAGGGGAATCGTATGGACTCCAGACAACAATGTTAAATCAACATGTGTGCGGTTTAAAATTATTATCTTTAATGTCGAATCTAAACACATGCATGCTTAAGTAATTTGTTGATGGTAATTACATCAGTTATATTTAAATCAATTATTACATATTTGTCTCGTATGCCGAAATAACAGAAATTAACAAAAGTTGTAAAATATATTAATTCCATGATTTCAAATAACGTTAGTCACTCACAACGGAACCTGCGACCGGTGACGTAATGCTTTCATACTAAAGTCTGTAACAATTGATAAAAAATAATTAGACATTTTATTGTTTCACTCAAATGACAACTATTGATAATACCCTCATCTGCAAGGTGTATGATATACAACTACCTATAAACATAATGTGGATGAAGATCACACCCAACTGACATATTCATACATTTTACATTTCGTTCCTTTCTTTTGTTTCAAATTGTATGTATTTTACCCAAAAATTTTTTGAAATGATATATTTTCAACCACAACAGAGGACACAATACATATACACACATCATCATATACACACATATACATATACACACATATTATCAATTGTATACGGGACCTAAATGTTCGATACGTTTAAAATCATAATCTACTTCCAAAACGAGGGTTTGGTACTTAGTGATACTTATTGATAGTTAGTACCATCTCAACTTATAATTTTGAAGAAAAATGACTGTTACCAGTCTGGATATATATATATCAACCAACAAGTGATACAATGAATGCACATGCGTATTTTAAATGACCTTTTGGTCTTACGGTTTAAAATCCAATTATATTTAAACTTAAAACAGTTAGTTCCACCTTCGAAACATAGCATTTAAGGCAGTAGAAATGCAAGGGAAATGATAATGTCCCTTATCTGAACTCTTCAACTTATGGAGTCTAGAAAGCAAACACTCTCGAGTGCTCTTCGTAACTTCTTATAGGAGATTCCGCTCCTACAGAACAGCCCCCCTGTGCTTGCCAGCTTAAATCAACTGTGAAGGAAATGAAGCAACAGAAAGCTTTTTGTCAAATTTTAGACTCAAACTGTTAGGTCCAGATGGGAAATGCGACATGGTATGTTGATAAAGATAAATTGGTTACAGGTGTGTAAGTGTTGTATCTTTTGCTGCATTCAATTCAATTTAAAATTTTTAAAACATCAACATCGGCTAACTTGGGTTAGCTTTAAGACCCAACTACCAGTGACATATGAACCCTCGACATTGACTGATTATCAAAACGTTAAAAACGTTATGGTGATATAGGAAGTATATGAGTTAGACTGGTATACAATGAAGCTTAGGCATTATATATATATATATATATATATATATATATATATATATATATATATATATATATATATATATATATATATATATATATATATATATATATATATATATATATATATATATATACCGACCACTATGGTTTAATCACAATTCAAAAACTTCAAAATACTTCATCAAGAATTGGGCATTGAAAGGGGTTGTAACACATATAATGAAACTAGATTGCTATCAATTGAATATTTAAAAGTAGAATATTGTATTAGAAGTAATGTTTTATATTTCAGTCCCAGTCAGTACACACATGTTAACCAATGTAAAATAATGTAATGAAACATCATTAAGCCGCAGATTTTGTTTATGATTTACTTATTTTTAAGTATGAACATCCATACGTCTGTGATAACTGTCAACGTTTTCCCCTTGAAACTGATCATGACTTACATTACAAGATACAAATACTTAACATTTCGATGCTAACATCAAAAAGAAAATTACCAACATGAACGCAGATGACAACTTAAGTAATTACAAGAATGATGTAAATGAGAAATGTTTGTTGTTGATGATGGATGCTTGGTTTAGAATGTATGTTCTAGTACACTGACGGGTCGACAGTACTCTTACATCAAACTACAAAACGGAATAATAGCATCCTTGCTCAGAAGAGACCTTCATATTTGAAATATGACGAATGTACATCCCCATCTTCAAACAACTATGACATTAATAACTATGCCTTATGGAAACTGATTAATGTAAAATATGGAATAAATTATTGTAATGGTTTTAATCACAAATGAAGCATCTTCTTACCAGTACTTATATGTACATGATTCCGATTCGGAACTATTTTTTAATATCAATTTTATTTGTTCACATGCCGCTTGTACATAATATTTATATATTCTTTTAAAAAATATATATTTAAACCCGTACGTATCAGGACTTAGGATGTAAATGTAAACATTTAAACAATCATGTTTTACCTTTTGTGGAATTTAAACTAACCAGGGATTTGTACATTAAGATAAAATTAAGATATTTACACCTGTAGCAACGGAAGTTCAAGCATAAAAACATTGCTGATATCAATAAAGTAATTTACAATAAACAAACTCGACCACAGTTGAATTCCGAACCTGTAAATTGCAAAATTATACCATTAAATATTACCAAAATTCGTTCTGACATGACAACAATACAACTCTATCCGCCGTGTCATCTGCGTGACTTCTAGCTGTCGGGAAAGCTTGTAACAAATCACATTTATTATTTTCATGGTAAAACATTGGCGGGTGACTCACCACACCTCGATAAAAAGCAACCCGAATAACCTACAAAACCAATATCAAACAGCACCTACAGCAGTTGGTCCGCGTAGACTTAAAGGGTTTAGCGGGAGTTAGCGTGATCAACTGAGATAGATAGTGCTCGAGGACCTTCAGGAGGTGGCCAAGATTTTCTCTTAATATTGGCGACTTTTTCGGCGCCTAGAAATTGAAAATGGATTTAGAGTTGTAGATATAATTTCCATCGCCAGTCTGCTGAGGACAAACATCAAACATTTAATCCGGGTTTCTTTTATTAAAGATTTCTTAATGTTGTTATCTTTAAGACGGGATTTACGGTCAGATTTTCCTATCAAGGTTGAAATCGTCGTCTTTAGACTCCGTGGGAAATTTCATTTAATTCCTTACAGGCAGTTTTATCTGTAGAGGTTTTCTCCAGTGTTTATTATAACCAAGACTAGAAACAACTCTCATCTTGAACGTGTTATTTCTACATCTCCGTCGTTGGTCACTTATTGAACCAATAGGTGGGAGTCTAAATTATATCTTACGTCGCTTTAATTGTTTTAATTGAAGGCAGATTTAAAGTAAAATGAAAGCCTGCACCCATCATAGATATGTACTGGTGTGAAACCAGCCAGCATTGGCTGGAACAAACGAATTGGTATTGCAGCAAACACGTCACTTCGTCAAAACAGAACTGTTTGGAGAACTATACTATGATGTAGACAAAGGTTGCAAAACATAGGCGGGATTTGATACCCTCTTGATAGAAATTCGAACGCACTAACCGCTTCACACTTGACTTTCTGCTAGTATTAAAGGGGCAGTAGCACGTTTTTTCGCTGAAATAAGTTGATGAAATGTTTTTGAAAAATATTGTCACCAATAGTAAAACACCCTTCTCTCTTCGGAAAATCAAGTTAAAAATGAGTGTACATGGTTCCATAAAGCCATGGGAATCGTTTTTGTTCTTCGAAATAATAAAATGTGTTCACAATAAAATGGCCGCCATGCAATTTTTGCTTTAAACGCATCACCGTTATTACCACTACGGATAATTGGTTTGTGTAATGAGATGTTTTACCCTCTAAAGTAAATATAAATGACATAAACTATCATTGTATATGGGAAATTTGCAAAAATAAAATTTGCAAAAAACGTGCTCCTGCCCCTTTAAGACATCAGAGGTTTGAGAGATGTTGACGGAGATGCTAAACCGGATACATGTTAACATTTGTTTTTGTAATGTAGTCTCATATACGTTACGTGTAGTTATTTGAACTGCTTTCAGAATCGACTGCAAAGGTTTTTACATATTCACTGAACGTGAGCATTTTGGCCTTGACAAACATCAATAAAAACATGATTATCAATGTTGATAATGCTTTTTAGCAGCACTTAAATGAACGTCATTATCCTGCTGTTTCGATCACGTTCACATCAAATGTTTTTTTGCTCTGTGAGTTAACTTTGTAAAGCCAGATGCTATGGTTTACCACAGCGAATGTCCGAATGCTGTGACAAGACATGATTCATAGGCTTCATATCCTGTAGAAAATACGCAGCCTCTTAACTTTAATCTCACCCATTCATTTTGTCAAGAATTCGACAGCTCTGACCGTACCCATACTCTAATAATTTATCAGAAACGACGGCGGCCATTTATAAAGATGGTGGACAAAATGACGTTATCTGTTACTTGTCCTATGTGAATGAAACCCTTGCGTAGATCACTTTTGTTTTCTAAAGCGGCCGTCATACATTATCAGTGGTATTGTCTGGCTAATGTATTCAGTCTCAAACCCACATCCAGCCCATGTGTTCATATTGACCCAAGTTATCGCCCGATAACATGTTCCAGAACCCTTTCCCTTGACGTTACTTGTCGTCGTGTATTCATTTTATTCTTCCCTGTTACATAAATCGCTGATATAACCTTGTATGCTATCCAGTGTTACCGCATGCAAAGATTGTCTTGATTTAGTGGTCAAATTTAATTGCTTTGTGAAGCATGTTGGTAGCAGTGTGTTATGGACATGCTACTGTTTACTATGTCGTAAATACCGCGTGTCGTGTCAGTGTCAAATTGATATAAACACGTGTATATTTTGACAAGTCTTTATTAGAGTTATATACTGTCACATAAAGAAGGACAAAGGAAAGACACTTAAGTGTATGTTGCGTGTATTTACGTTGAAATTGATTTTAACATTGCATTTCTTTAAGACCTTTAAAAAGCAAAATGAAAATTACAAGATACTGCTTATTGACGTTATTGATATAAGGTTGACATCGATTATATATACTTCCACAGCCAGAATGTGTGCTCTTTACCCAGAATTTAAATGTCTATCATTTCTAATCATTTTCTAATATGTAAGGTTTAACATATTTTGATATTATTATAGAACGTTAATTAGCTTCTAGGGACAATGAATGAAAGAGAGTGTTCCTATTTGGGTTTTTAATAACATACACTAAACAATGAAAACGTGACAACATATTACAATAATTCTCTTTTAGAAGTACATATCTTGCCGGGATTTATTAAATAGCAAACGGTATTGGTTTTAAATACATATTTAATTGAAATATACATATACAGGTACTTTAAGATATTCAATACGCGTCCTTCTGATACATTTTACTTCAGAAAGAAACAGAGACATGTACATTTGAAGAATACTGTGTCCTGTTGGTGGTTCCAGTAGCGATTTGAGAAAAAGCAAAGTCATTTAATATTTTTCAGTCAGAAATATAATAATATTCAAAACTCGGAACAAAACAACGTATTTACTGTTGGTATACACATAGATAAGCTGAAGCACTGATGACAGTGTGAGATTTGTGGAGGAGCGAGGTCGTCAGGTTATCACGCCAAGAGACAAGGAGTTAGTATCCACCCGTGTAGCAGACCAGCATATTTCCGTACAGGAGATGAAGCGCAGAGGGACGCATGTGTCTGGAATAGTCGCTTCTCTGTGTTCGTGTGTAGGCTTAATCTGGCCACATGCATTGCGATACACTTCAAGTGCTGTTCTGGCTTTATGAATTTATCGCTTGTATTTGATTAAAATATCGATAAGATGTGCAAATATTTAGATCTAATGCCATTGTTTTGACACTAGTGTTTTTGATTTTTATTTTTGTTAAACTTGCCTAAACTCGATTTAATCATTTGATCCTCTGAAATGTTAAACGTTGTCTTGCAGAAGCTTGATCGTGTGAATGTTTATTTCAAAATGTTGTTATTTGTTTATGGCAATATAATGCAGGTATTTCTTACATTTATTGAATGTTATAAAAGGTACTCCTGTTTTTTCTTTGAACAAACAGTTCTCGATGAAGAATACTATTTCTCGTATTTATTTTTAATTTCTCAGGATTAAAACACTAAAAAACTCTATTGGCATTGTGACAAAATGTACAACGTATTTTGATGGCAAAATATGAACCGGTTGCTTTTTTCTTTCGAAAATAATGTCTTTCTGGTGTATAATTTAGTGCATATACATGTTTGTCCTTATGAAACAAATCAGTAACATCGCATCTGTTTATCAATAAACGTTATATACTGCACTTTGTTTGAACATATACTATATAATTGCAAGCTTTGTTAATCGCTTCCCTTTATGTAATGACAGAATTTTAATTTAAGTGCAAGCTCAATAAAATCTGTATATGTAATACAGATACCACTCGCGAAAAGTGTTATCATCCCACATACTACATACAATTACGAGAAGTGTTCTTTTGATCTTGCTCTCCCTTCCTATCCTATTCTAGCACCTATCTATTTACAAACCAACTGTCATAGTGCCACCATCCCTACTTCTACGTATCAGTCTTGTGTTCAGTTGTATCTATCTTGTCTTTGAAGTGAAGCTTTGTGTGGGAGGGGGATACACTTGGGTCCCACTGGCGACAGGGAGATTCTCCCACCCTCCTAATCGATACAGACACTAGTTCAGAATTTACACAGACATTAGCCCACATTAATGGGGTGAGGAGGCTAAGCTGGTACTTAGGTTACAGTTGGCCAGCAGAAACTCTTGTCTTGACATTATCAGAGTGACCCATATGTTGATACTTTGTTAGTGAATATGTATTCTGTACACTGTGTGATACTGGCAGTTGCGCACTTATTTCGAGATTATTCCTCGAATAAAACATGATTTTTAGAATCGATTATGTATTTGTTTATCTAAGAGACATAATGTCGAGTGACATATTTACCATTATATTCTATTTGAATGCATGTCCGTAAACGACACATTACAGTGACTTTGCCAAATTATAAATTATGAAATTGAAATATGAACATGGATAAGCAGAGGCTAATGATTGCCAGGCTAATGTGAATGTCCATATGTGCACATTATTATATTATGACACCTGTTGTCACTATATGGTTAATAAAGAAGTATATGTAAAGGCGAGCTGCAATGTAAATAAGACATGTTGCGCAGTTAACGTGACACTAAACATGTAAATGTGTGCACGTGTATGAGAGACATCATCAGTATAGACATACACAAGGCTATGAATATATCGCAGAAACACGAATAATTGTCTTTTTGCAATGTATCAACATATTCTGATGGAAAAATGTGATGGAATTTATCAATATTCCCGTACGTAACAATATGCAACACTATATTTATATGTGTCATAGTGTCGAATAGATAAAATGGTGCAAATGATTTTGATAATTAATTTTTAAAATAACGATTTGTAGACGTTTAGCAATGGGCTAGAAATTTGAAATTTATTGCACCATTTGTTGGAGACATAAAAACACGTGGTCACTCCTATTTTTTAAGTACATGTGCACATATATACTTGATAGACCATGTTTGGAAAACACAAATATCACTTCACAATTCTGAAACCAAAGCATCCCATTTTAAAGTATACAAGTGAGTTTATACGCATGTCTTATATAAACACACTCATGGTCCAGACTCTTCAAATTATTTCAGAATTAATTGTAAATGGTCTAAAAGCCTTGTATCTAATTATAATGAGCGGGACCTCCCTTCTAATAAGAGCATCGTTACTTATGTTTGCATATCTAGAGTCGAAACATGGCGGGCGTCTCTCGACGTATTAATTCGCAGCGTTTCACGTTGGTTTTGACGAATAGCCCGGACATTCCCATGTATCTGTAGCCATCCTGACAACCGTCCCAACCTTGATGGTCCTAACAGAAGCCAAGTTCCTCAAAAGTGTGAATTTTGCGATATCTATATCTCATTACCCCCCAAACAACATTTTTCCTAAGTTACATTAATAATTCAAACATTGAAAATTATAGTGTTTGTTTAGCGGAGTAATCCTTGGGTTTGTTTTTTTGTACTTTCGCACGCGTAATTTATATTTGAAGAAGATTAATAGTAAGTTCTGCTCATGGAATGTTGAGTTGGATTATGAAAAGATGTTACTGAAAATTGCAACGTAATTAAAATGGGCAGTACAAGAATTGGATGTATTTTACTTGTTTATCTATTTGAATGCACAATTAAAATATATTGAAAACAATTACTGTTGAATTCTTGCCATTAGCATCGAAAATACATAAGTGTTAATACAATAATCATCATAAATATGATTCCCATGTAACGTTTTTGAGAAGCACAGTTTTTACATTAAGAATGTTTACATAATTTATTAATTAATTTAAGAATTTACTATCATTTACTTTAAACATAATTTGTGATTATGGATTGAAAGGGTTCTTAACGCATTGTAAGCAAACATTACGTTTAAAGTATGCCGAACAATCTGATGGCATATGAATAAAACTTGAACTATTGTCAGAAAAAAAACGAGAGGAATGTAACTTAAATCATAATTATTATTTTTTAAATTACTTATATCAAAAGAAATGTAGCTACCATTTCTTCATTCTAAGATATACAAGTTGGTATGAGTATTGGTACTTACTCACTCTGGGAATGTTCATGTTTAATGGAAGGGACCCAGTAAATTTCCATTATTTCTTAGAACGGAGGGAGACACTAGCAGGGTAGGACATTTTTTAATGCTTTCATAACTTGGTGTTCTCAGCGACATGCAGTTTTACACATGCAGTTACATGCTCGTGTTCCTGGAGGTAAGGTTTAGAAGATTATGGACTTCTGATAATCCTCTACAGTTGCATACTTACTTTTGAGTAGCATCTAGTGTTCACGGTGATATTAAGTTACATAACAATAGTGTATTTGTGTTGCAGGCTAGAAGAAAACTACTGTATGTGTGAGGGTGTGTGTCTGCCCCGCTGTATCCTCTACGCACACTATCTAGATTTCTGTCGACGTGAGAATCTCGAACCAGCGTGTGCGGCTACGTTTGGAAAGGTAAATATTATAATACTGTGATCCTTACAAATAAGCAACATATCGCTACATTTGTTACATCAGCTGTGAACATATCTGATGATAAAATTTGGCAAATGGGACTTTTGGTGATGTAATCGTGCTAATCTGGTTAAGTGTCAACTTTATATCACATATTGCCTTTTACTGAATATAAGCAATCATAAATGTTATTAATTAAGTTCTTACGTATTGGCCCAGTTACAGGTTCTCGGTCCGTTCTATTGACACGAGACGAAGTCGAGGGCCAATACAACGGACCGAGGACCTGTAACGCCGCAAATACGGAAATACTTAATTAATGAAAATTGCATTATTCACTTTCATTTATCATTATATTTGCAATAAATATCTCAATTACATTGAAATAATAATTATTATTAGATTGGTGAACAGACAGGGCAGGTCAAAGTTATGAAGCGACAACTTAAGGCTTTCATCAAATGTGCGATTGCGCATGCTCACACTCATAGTGGCCCAGTTTGTTTCATATTGGCCCTGTTTTGCCCGTATTGGCTCAGTTTTCCGTATTGGCCCAGTTATCGACTCATATGGTCGACACCGTAAATACCGTATTACTGCCTTAACATTGAAAGTTAATAAATAGTAATGCATATCTGTAGACGATTTGATACAACTTCGGTAGGATGGTCCGGTTTTCGGATATACTGGGTCCGGATAAAAGAGGTCTCACTGTACAACTTGTTTGCTCTCAATAAGGCATAAGTGTACGTTAACATTGTACCGTGATGTCAAACTAACACAGGTTATAGAACATAATGCCATGCCCAATTTATTCGGCCAATTTATTTCTAAAAAATAAGGTTTGACTTATTAACACATTGTGATTCAATGTTTCTCTTCATAAAGTACCTGCCCTCATTGCTTGGACGGTCTTATATCAACGACGTTAAGTTTCTTGAAAACATTCTTTTAACAAGTGCTCTGTCTCCAAACCGACCCAAACCTTGCCATCATTGCGTGCACACTAAGTACGATTGATGCTCGAGCCATCAACAAACCAATGTAAACAGTAAATACGGTAATAGAATGTGTAAACGATATATCTATGTTTACCCAAGTGGAATGACTGTCTTGCTATGACCAGATTCGGAACACCCATTGTCAGTAAACATGACTGTGCAATTCAGATAGTTTAGGTCATCAAGAAAACATTTGTTTTAACTTTAGGACACATCGTAATTTCAATGCAATTAACTTTCAAACTGTATTCACCTAGACCTTCGGAATTCAACTGTGTTGTTTCATTACCTTTTACTTCACTGCAAACATTTGATCGTTTTTATTGTTCTGTATGGAAATAAGGAATATACCAAATTGTTACCTTTTGGTATACAATGTCTTCAGACATGTGTAGTGCACTTTTCGTTCATTATACATCAACAATTATTATATATTTGTTGGAAATGTTCACCTTTTATTTGTGACTATTTCTCATGGAAAAGGTACGGCACGTTTGACGTGATAATACTTTCATTTGTGTATTAGAGTGAAGCAAAAATGGATATATTTAAAGGAAGGAAACTGAAAAAAACTTTGACTCTATACATGACTGCAATTTTGAAGGAAACATAACTAATTTCACATTAAAAATGCCTACGGCAGGGGGTGCTGTTCTTACAAACGTTTTCCATTACTCATGGCTTGAAACAAGTTTCATTCCTTTATATGCATCGAGTTTTGCGTTTTAGTAGATTAGTAAAACATAAACGATTTCCTAGTACTTTTTTTTAAATTTAAGGGTTTATATCTCTCTGAATCAAAATGTTCGTATATTCCTTTTATGCTTATTCAATGAATTGCTTCATGCTTTGATTGCAGACAATACGACAGAAATTCCCTCATCTGACAACACGACGCTTAGGAACAAGAGGACACTCAAAGTAGGATTTCTTCCTGATTCTTTACATTCAACAACATCTTTGCGTTTAGGGTACCTTATATGTCAATACTTATTACACTGTAGTCGACACAAAAACTGATCATAGAGAGATTATAACTTTTCTTTGTTTCTTTCTTGGGGATGTTTGTTTTCAAAATTCGGTGTTCATTACAAGTCATTTAAAATAAAACATCGAAGCCTTTTTCAAAACATTCAATGAAAATAAAATTCATTCAGTGTTTGATGTTCATTAAAGGTATGCGTTGAAATAACATCTCTTAGCTAAAACAATACTAAATTAATCCCTTTCATAACCTTTGTCTATTCGATATATTTAATTATTTTATAATAAACATATATATCGAATTTTTCTTTTAGTTACTATAAAAATTGTTTTACAGCTAAAGCGTTTTTTTATATCCACGATCGCGAGTTGAGATCATATTCTATAGTGTATCTCTTATGATCATAACAGAAATGTAAACTTGTTATTACATTTCCACAGATATCACTATTATGGAATTGGAATCCGGGAAACAAGCCAGTATTACCATTCCGTGTATTCAGGGAAGGGGCTCACGCGGTAAGCTTCCTAATCAACTTTCATTTACCTTTAAATTACACTTGTGACGTCATCCTATTGTTGTCTCGCTCCCTTATTTTTCAGTAATGGACATTTGTACAGTACATCTTGGCCGGAAATTTCCTAATTTGAAAAGGCTAGATGTATTGCCATATGGTCACATTTTGACAATTGCTCCATTTAAACAATTTTGATCGGTCCATAAATTACTTAGATACGGCTGTCTAGCGAGCCCGACTGGTAGCTAATCACACTCACGCCTCAAGGATTGTCTTCAAAGCGGATTGCTGCGTTGAGTGCGGCATTATTAAAATGGGTAAATTAAAATCGTCCTAATAATCAATTGCAAGTGTATATTGTCTCGATTTTATGCTCAGTTGATTCCGATATATAATGTACATAGTGGTAATAATCTGTCATTCTTGAGAAAAATGCGTTACACGTGAGCTTTTAACGTTTAAAGTAAATTTGTTAAATAAGCAATACTTTGTGTGAAATTTACCATACGTAATGGTTAATGTCCTTTCCTTAAAAGTGATTGGCCTCGTCCCTTCGGGCCATGGAAAGGACATTACCTTTACGTATTTTGACTGCAAGATAATCGAACTGTACCTCATACTCGTTTAATAATGACAGACATTTTAAGACAAGTAGATAAACAATGTAGTGCGATTTCAGGCTAAAGCAAATGTTTAAGTCAATTGCATCAGTTTACTGATCAGAAACTGATAATATTAAGTTCAGGTCTGACTTGAAAACTGAATCATTTTAAAGGTAATTCCAAGTGCATGTCACCCAAATGTGAGGGTCAACGTTTGAAGAGACTGTGTGTAAGTTAGCGAGGTCTTTCTAAGTGTGAACCATAAATCATGTGTAGACCTGCTGGAGTAGAAATACCAACATGGGTTCATTGCTGGCGAAATACTCTCTCATTCCGTACTCTTGGTGTCATTACTGACAAATTTACTGTGAAATTCACACGACTTTTAACTTTTAAAACACTTTGATTTGCCCTAGGTTGCTCGATTGAGGCTTTTCGAATCTGTTGGTAGTGTATTTTACGATCCCAACTCTTACAGGCAGTTACGATGATATATTTACGGGCGTTATATAACGATCATTGGGTGATATTTGTTTACTTCCTCGCTCACATGCAGACCATATGAAGATTTTATTGCAGTGGGTAAACATCGAAACGTGCTTAAAACCTTGTAAGATGTGCAGTTGGTCACATTAAAAGAAATATTCGTTTGTATGTTTTTTTACGTGGTTATATAATATTTGAGGCGTTTATGGTCACACAAATCACCCACCAGAGGTATTAAGACACCATGGACTGAACAAGGAGTGTTTTACCTCCAGGGTCTAATTTGGAATCATTTGATTTGAAAGAGTGTAACATCTGCACTGGATTAGATACTTAACTCTCTGACCCGGGAGTTTTTACCAGAAGAAAGTGTTTTGTATGATTAATACGATGAAAGTTGGGAGGGTTTGAGAACACTTTGAGACGAGACTGTAAGGGTTATTGGAAGCCAGATGAATAGGGACGTGTGTAACGACAGCTGGTTAATTGCCTAAGACTGTGCCTTTAATGATAGGAATGGAAAGTGAACACGTTTATTCTGTTTCTTTCACATTGAACGGTTTGTCATAAACATATGGAAAAGTATAATGTTGTCATTAGCGTTCAAACTGTTGTTTGTCTTAAAATAGTGTCGATTCGATACTTGAAACTATTAACATACTTAGTTTCGGGTTTCTTCGACATATCATTGTCAAATTAAGTTCACGGTTTGAATTTTTCATTGTACTGTATATACACTTCCAAAGAGTTATGTTAATATACACATCTATATGTATACAAGTACTGTTATGAACGATGTGACCAGTAAGACAAGACATTTTCCTTTTTTTAGCGAACACTAGGTATCATAATATATTGTTTCATTCAGCTGAAATTTGTGATCATAGTCTAGTGAACTACAAATTGCAGAATATCTGCCAGTGGTGTTAGATAGGTAATTTGGAACAGAAATGAACTTTTCCTATAATCCCTGGAATTAAGTTCTTATCCTTTTGCATTGGCATTCTGAGTAAAGTTATTATGAAAACTAATTTCTTTTAAAACAGCAACTTCTCCCCTAAATGTTTAATACCTATATGAGATATAAGGACCAATATATCAGACGAGTGGCAATGAACAATATTTACCTGTAGGCTTTACTGATAAACATTAATCTGGATAATTCAAATATATTTCTCCACTCACATAAACTCACGACCGATTCATTCCAAAAGTTATTAATTCATTTCTTGTCAATATGTTTTTCCTAAGTTCCCCTATACATGTCCGGTCCTCTACCTGGAAGATTACAGGTATACCACACCTGTATCTCATTAACGCTGCCATCTTTACCTGCTGATCTGGGAATTAGCCCTACCTGCGGGATACATTCTAAATGGTAGAGAGAGCGATAAGATGAACATAGCGTACGTTTTAGTTTGAATGCTTGTACAAGGGGCGATCATATTGCGTCCAAAATATGTCCGATATATTTACTTATTGATATTGTTTCTTTTGAAGATTTTTTTCTGGTTCTTGAGTAAACAGTGTGTAATATTGTGGACCAATATGAGTACAAACAAGAAGATAATATTGTAAGAGCTCACACGTGCGTTGATAATCTGATAGGAGAGTATATAAATTGAACGTATTCTTAAAAGCTTATATCATTCCGTTTGTTTTTGTCTTTGCATTAAGAAAATGTTTGTTTAGCTTGCCTGCGAGATACTGACTACATGAAAAAGAAGCGTTTTATTAGGTGCTCAAATATACCTCCAACGGCTGATAAAACTGTCTTGAAAATTACAATAACGCTTGGGCTTTGTAATCATATGATGTTCGGTATAATACAATATAGTTACCCTGACGTCACAGAGGAAATTTGGTGGTAAAGTCATTTGGTATATACTTCTCTGCTTTACATATAACTAAATAAATCTATTTGTTTCCAGATTAGATTCGGTGTTATAATGATTTCATTAATTTCACTACACTTGTATAATGATGTTTCCTCGTGTTGGCAGGTTTTCCGGCTGCAAGTTGAAAAATGAGGTAAGTGTTTTCTCTTTAAAAATTTCATATTTTTCTATGTAGACATTACTTCGCACAAATTGCTGCTTCATTATATACAGTAGTCCATTGTATGGAATTTACAATCAAATATATAGATTCTATAATAATAGTTTTTGAAAAAAAATGTAATTCAAAATCTAAGAGCATTCTAGAACTTTACAACTTATCCGTAAAATTCAAGGAATTCTATTTGCATCTTTCCTAGTCATCTTTATCTCAATATTTAACAAGAACCACCGGGTGACCAGATTCGTTGCTGACATTTTTGTCATTTTTGGTTTGTGTTTTATCTAACAAGGGGATCCACCTTGCCTCATCAAAGCAACTACAGCGTCTACCGGGATGAACAAAGAATGTCCATATCTCCCTTTATCTAACACTTGTTGACCTAAGCTATAACACAAACTCCCTTTAAGTGCCGTCCTTCTTTAATTCATATCTGACCATTACAACTAAAAGTGTGCTAAAACACGTCTCGGAATCTGTTATCTATACATATGAAAGCCATCTCGAGGTGAGACTGTCCATTGTAAAGGCCATTGCATTATAGTCTGCAATCACCTGGTTACTAGTGTGTTCTTTTTTTGTCTCGCGAGAGACTGCGAGGCTGTCTACAACGGAAGCGGACAACAGGCAAAGCTGTCAAACAGTTAACAAATTAGTTTCGCAGGATGTTTGATGCGACTTGACTTCCTCTTACATTAACATCTTTGATACCTAGAGGAATCAATGTCCTTAGTAACAAAAAGTATTCGATGGATTATGTGTACAAAACACTGCACTTTTTATTTGCATTTGTTTACATGTTGGGAAGACAAAATAAGGAGTTTTCCTGATGCCAAGTTTAGATACCATATCATCATGGGCTTATTCACTTATTCGTAGGTTAAGAATTATTGTAAAGTTTTCTTCCCGATACACTTGTCACCATTACAGACAAAAAATATAGAAAAACGTGTTTTATTTTCATGAGTAATATTATTCTATTTTCATTTACAACAGAAAGGTCGAGATGATAAAACCTTAAACAATTTACATGAACTCGTTTAAACACGAATTTAACTAATCCTCAAATTTAACATCATAAACCGCTGGGTTCGCCTCGACATTAAAAGCTAGTTTATCAGTCGGGTCAAACGTTAGCAAATCTGACAACTTCATCCGCATCCATCTTAGGTGTAAATTACCAGGATTATCATCTGAGGTAACGCATAATCTCACTACAAATCTCGAGATTACTTGATCAAATATTTTAAAAGTTAGCATGTCTTGTTTATGGGTAACGTCAATCCTTCCTGGGCTAGAGGCGAGCCTCCGTTTGCGTCTTAAATCTTGCTGGAATAAACAGGTATTCTGTGTTTGGTATAAACCATTTCATTCTTCACAAAGGACTTCATCAAAATGTCATCTTGCTAAGACTAAGCATTGGCAATCCTCAGATGGTATTAACCGTTTTTTAGAAGAGTCTTAGTTTAGTAAACTTGTTTTATTACCGTTTTTATTTATTTCACACAGAATCCGACATGTTGGTTTGAGTTACCAAAGAGTTTCATCATATAGCTTTACATTATAAACAACAACGCAAACAAGTTTATAAATTATTTATCAAATGCGCTGTACTTCCTATATATTGTTATCAAGCGATTTTCAAATATGTTATACGCAATTGTTCCAATGTGTAAACGAACATAATTCATAATACAAATCATATGTGCTCAATTACATGGTGGTATTTCACTGAAGAATGAAATCAGATGATCGCATTTGACCTTTTACTCATTACGTAGATTCTAATATATAGATCTAGATCTATAGATTACCATGTATGAGGACGTGTTATATTCCGAAAAGCTGTTTTCAAAATGACTTTTACCAAATGAATAAAGACATTACCGAAATTAAATGAAATATTTTTATTGTTAAAAATTCAAATCAATCTTTGACATCAACATAAAAGGATATCTTCCCTTCACCGTTATCATTGTATAAGCAAACTGTCTTCTAAGTGAA
The DNA here is from genome assembly GCA_936450465.1 of Gibbula magus. Taxonomy (NCBI): domain Eukaryota; kingdom Metazoa; phylum Mollusca; class Gastropoda; order Trochida; family Trochidae; genus Gibbula; species Gibbula magus. Next base: position 21,291,311 of record OW388304.1, read on the forward strand.
ATTGTCTTTTAATTCCCCAAACAACGATATATCTTTGAGAGTAACAGCTAGATTTGCTAGAGAATGTGTGCAAATCCTTTTAAACTCCCCAAACTCAATGGCATAATTAGCCCTATAGGGTCCGCCTATCCCTCAAAGATAAGGGTAAGAGTTACCACAGACGGGAGGCCAGGGGGACGCTAGAGGTCGTTTGTCATCAGACTTCAGATAGGAGCAAGAAGTCTTCGTGACTACCGGGGAACGTTGTCCTCTTGTGTCGATATCTTCATCACGTGATGGGGATGGTGGAGGAAAATTTGACTTTTTCCCATTTAATAATTATATTTGGAAGGAATTGACATCTCACTTATATCCGTGACTACAGAGGAAGGCGTCCCTCACACCGTGTAGCTGTAGATATCGTCTAGTGGCGCTGATGGGAAAAGTAGACTTAATTTGCTTTGAGTTGTTACTGGAAAAACTATATACATACCTTCACCGGAATAAGTTAACTATTGAAAACCAACGTCTAGATTAAGTGGCCCTGAGTACGACCGTATTAAATGGATTGTAAACAACAGTATCATGTCATGTCATGCCATTTTATCGTACAAGAAACGATGTGTCATATTTTACAACACATGTCTCATGACAAAACATGAGAATAGTTTTGCATATTAATATATTTCCAAATGCAGTCCCAGTCCTTTCACTTCATTGATACATGTTGAAGACATAAGTTGATGTACTTTTGCCCGGTTAGGAAAATGATAGAACTCTTTTGGAATTAATTGATTTCAGCAAATAGTACAGTGTGGACAGTTCAAAATGACGTAAAAGATATGTCAGTTGTTTCTCTAGTTATCTTATAACGTTGGCTCTGAATCTTCTTTATGAGAAAGTATTCGAAACTTTATCTATTGAATTTGATAATAAATAAAATATTTTAGTTAACAATGATTTATATGAACTACAGTTACAGGAACTGTTGAACAATTGAATTTTTACAACAATTCTGAATTTCTAGATTTATACATCGTTAATCAAATAGTTCACCTATGAGCACCAGTTTAAATACTAGTTCTGATTTGAGGCGCCGAGTTTATACTGCCATGCTCATCTGGAGCTCTCACCATAGTGTTATATGCCTCCGGTTGTCTATTCTTATTCATGTGGTGTTTAGTCTGCACCAATAGCGAACACAGCTTCAGTAATAACCTTCGCTTAAGTTTTGCCGCCCAGTCTCACAACGGTGAAACACTCAATATATATTAATTTTACCTAGGCAACGGTCAAAGAATGCACTTTATCAACGGAATTTCGATATGTATAATTGTATAGTAATTATTTTGACATTTACGGAAGAACATTTGGCGCTTCTTCAGTAACATTAAAATGAAGCAGACATCAGGACAATAGATACAAATGTTTGGTTGACATCCTAACAATAAGTCGACAATAAGTTTATACATTTTATATCACATATATACCGTTTCTAAATAATAAAATATTGCACATCTATATAAAAGGTAAGGGAACATTGTCAATAAGAACTTTATGAGTTTGTTTGACATTGATTCGGAAAGGACAACCTACATGTACATTTACATGAAGTATTTACAATAATAATATGTACGTCATCTTTGTATTATACTTTTGACGTTATGAAGGGGGTTTTGATTTGATAACGAAATTATCTGATGATGAAACTAATCTCATGATATTTTGTGTTTCCAGTAATGTGGTAACTATCATCTACTTTAAAAACAACACATTATGTAAAGTCGTTGTTAAAATGTAAATGTGATTTAAATTAAAGATTACGTTTGAGAACAAAGTGGGCTAGAGTATGTTCTTCTACAATTTGAAGCTGAGTAAGGTAAAATAGCATTAGATCAGGGAAAAACATTTCAATCTGTAAATATAAAAATGAATTTGTATAATTTGGTATGTTAAAACCAATATATTAAGATTTACCATCGAACGTAGAGCATAACGCTAAATACACCTACGGACTATTAATTAAGGAAATGCTCACAAATTCCTTTTGATGATGACCTGACAAAGGGAATAAAGAATTTGTATTCCTATTTTGGTTAGCACAGCGTAGCTCTGTCAGCATTTGTCAACATTAAGATGTAAACTAAGGAGTTAATCTGTGGTAGATAGGGTTCTGGTTTCCCTTTAACATTAGAAACTTAGAACTCTGGGTAATTATTCACCCCTCGGGACGACCTGAACATACAGAAGCGCATAAAGCTAACAGATGTGCTGTATAAATGTGCTTGTTGAAGCTAAATAGTATTGACATAGCACAACTACTTAACGTTGTTTCAGTAAATTGCCCCCGTGGAAAAAAATTAATACTTTGCCTGAAATAATTAATATGGGAAAGTGTCGTTTAAAGTGACTTCATTCCCCCAATCGGTAAACATTCGAATGTTTTCTTTCAGAAATGGATACATAGGGATAAATATATTCATTATAGTATGAGATAACAAGACGAAAGTGAACATGGCTCACACACCTCGCATTATAGCTGTTATTGGCACGGATTTTAATAACAGATTAAAGGGTTATTACTCCATCCAAATTCTCGTTGACGGAGTATTTTTGCTGTTAATGTAAATATCTTGAATATCAAGATAATGATGAAACTGAATATCGTATTCAAAACATTTACCACCTCAATTCAGATTGCCTTACCTTTTTTCTGCTCAACCAAAAATCATACGAAATTATATGAAGGTCTCAATCAACGTCTTCGTCGTTAAAGTATTAAAATCGTCATTTATTGCAATTAACCAGTAAAGATTTTACTCACTTCTAATTGGTGAAACATATATATCAGATTGTTATTAACATTATAAGATCATATCTTCAGAGTAAATTCTTGTACTGATTTATCTTCGATGCAAAATTGTCCATAAATGTTCAGAAGGAATTTATTTTTCAAAACGAATGTGCCACTAAAAATATATAGCTGTACAATATATTGATGGCCCTTAAAGGCACCATCTGACTTTTTTTTGTTGTAAAGGTTCAAATTTGTGGTTTATAATAAAAGTTTATGCAGTATTCCATTTCAGTGTGAACACCTTTTAATATTTCTAGGATGGGAAATGGACCCGTGTTGTTTAACCGAACCATAACCATTCGTTTTAAAACTTTATTTATCGATTGAGGAGGACTGATATACTTTCTTTTGCCATTTTTTAATATCACTTGTATTTCTATCAGAAAAGTGCTACATCCCCTTTAAAGATGGTCTATATCGAGTATTTTTATTTCTTTTCAGGGTGGATTCACAAGAAAATATTCTCTAAGTTCAAAAACTGGAACTCTGTTGCCAGATTTCCCCAACGCCCGGTTCCTAATCTTGCCCCTCTCTATAGCAAGGGAAAAGGTAGGTCAACCCAAATATATCAATTTTACACCATCATTCACAAACCAATGTATTGATAAAGGCTATCTTAGCTGGCTCTTTACAATCATTCATTGAATTATATATGTCATTCAGTCACTTTCGGTGTGGCAATATAGAGAACACATTAATTAGTATATTTGTGATGTAATAGTGGCAATGCAAGTAATACCTAAACCCCAACTGGAATGACAGAAGCAGTAACTTGGACCGAACTAGAGAGACACAACCAGTCACTGTGACCGAACTCGAATAACACAGGCAGTAACTAAGACCCAATTAGAAAGACACAACCAGTCACTGGACCGAATCAGAAACGCACAAGTATATGTGACCAAACTGGAAAGCCATAATCAGACCAATGTGGAACGACAGATTCATTCAAAGTATAATGACTCAATCAGTAAACGGGAACAACACAATCAGCCAATTACATTACAATTGGGATGACACAATCATTTACAAAATTAAACTCGAGATAGCAAATTATCAACCGAGTCAAGACTCTAATTATACTGCAATGGTGTTACTTAACATAGACAGTTGTGAGGTATGTACACGTTTTATATTAGCTGTTCAAACACACATGAGGTGCTAAATTCTTCTAAACAAAATGTTTAACATAATGTCTCTGCTTGAACGCTTTATTCCTGTGGAAAGTCATAAAACGAGCTTACAAAGTCCAATATCACCCTTGCCTTATTAAGGGTATTCCAATACGAGTTTTGATGTAGGGATTTTTCAGAAAGGTGAATAATAATGTTTCCAAAACTTAACATTTAGTTTAGTTGCCTGCTGGAATAAATAATGAAACTGTTTCAGTCGTATTTATCGCTATTGGACGAACATATCTTGCATTTTGTTTGATATTTTGTCTTTTGTCCGGTCGTTCAGTAAGTTTATTGCACAAACAAATATGATAGTGATTCATATCTAAATAAGTGGATTCCGTCTTGTCAAATAGTCATAGATTATATCAGTACACGTATTTATAACAAAAGAATGTTGGTATATTTGAACTAACAAACGTCCACTATGCTTTTAGGCTTAAGCTTTTTATAGTCAATAGTTAATCTTAATCGTGCATGCTGAATAGAAACATTATTCATGTACCATCGTGCTGGACAATCAAGTCGAGAAATTAATTTCCAGCGTAATGATAAAAGAGAAGTTAGGGTAGAGGGTAGGGAAATTAATAACTAAATGATGTGTGAGATAAGAGAACAAACGAGAACGCCCATTAAAATTTCAAGACTGGGAATTTATGTCTGTCTTTAGCAGGCGCTCGGAAAGGCATTGGCTTCATTTGGAGGCGTTTCTTTCTCATTTATTGTAACATTGATAAACCAAATGTCGGCGGCTAGTTATTAATTGTTCTTAAATCCCAACATATTCTGAGTCTGAAATATCGGGAGCACCTTCGCCGCTTGTGTAAACACACTGTGTGTAGCCACAATCGGCCAGTCCGTGGAATTAGAAGGTGTTGCAATCTTTAAGTTATTTATTTCACGAGTAATTTCCTTAGCTGAAGTGTCACAATCATACATTGGGGAAAGGGAGGGGGAGGGGTGAGTTTGGAGAAAAAGGTATTTACATATTGATAACCATGAAACATGATTTGACACATCTTTTCACCTGAGTTTTTCACTAGTGATGTCGCTTTTTATATTTTCTAAACGTTTGGGGTATGATTTGATAATTTTCAAAAGGATTTATTGATTTGTTTACTTCAAATAAAGCAATGAACCATTTAGACACAACCAGTTTTGTTAGATACAAACACTGATGCAGTAAGGTGATGTAGACATGTAGATGTGTCATCTAATATATGACTACAGTAATGTGGGAACGGATCTAACAACTGCTGCGGTAGCCTAATTACATCCTTGTTTGTTTATTCTGTATATTTATCATCCAGATATATTAGCTGAACTGTTGGAATCGTGACATGTACCGAAGATCCCCGCGACGAAAGAAAAGCACGCGATTTAAGTAGGGATTAAACTACCTTTACCACATTTTCTGAGATATGACAACCAACGTTACGTACCCTGGGTAACGTGGTAGCATTCTTGGCCTCTCTTTGATCGGATGTAGATAAAACTAAGAAGCGACGTTGTCTAAACGCGTGCACAAGACATGGTGTCCCCAAACTTTGAGAGGCAATCCTTTCTTGTCATGTTTTATAATGTTCAATCAATATTGCGAGCTTTATCTAGATACATATATCAGTCATTGCATCACTATGTACAAGTCTACGAAAACACGCACTGTGGAGTTAACGTCTCTAATTAGGGTCCTGATGTGGTATTCATTGAAACTTTACAGAGTATATACATGCAAAATTGATTTTTAAAATATGCACAAACATGTTCAAATGCATATGTATATATATCACACAGAAGTATACGTTATCTTCTCATGGTACATGCCTAAACCATCATATTATAGAACGCTGGATTCGGTTTGTAGTATCACAGAGATGTAATGTTCTAGAACAACATATTCATAGTATAACACAGTATTTCTGTGTTTTGTTGTTAATGTACTTTGCGGGTATGAGGAACTTGTACATATCTTTCATTGGCCCAGCTTGTTGTATTGCACTGTTTGGATATATATTTCGTGTCAAACATATGTACATGTGTATTTTCAGGTGGAGACGTTTATCATGATGTACAAGACCCATTGTCAATGCATCTTAGATACAGCAATAAACTCAAACTTTGAAGAGGTAATTTCCACCCTTAATTATAATGCTTGTAATGCATTAGATAGATTTTGAATTATTATCATATAATTTCATTCTTTGAATGAATTACTTTTCATCCAATCCCAAAGAATAACAATGTATAATGTGAAATGTCGTCATTTTTCTGCAACATTGTATTCAGTTTGTTGTATATGTTAAAAGTGGATGAACAAAAAAATCACTTATATCGTCGTAATGACACATAAGGTTCTTGGTCTACTACTACATTTGTCTTTATTTCTTACGCAATCGTTTTATATCACTTTTTGTGTGAATGTTGTTCCAGTAAACTATGATGGAACATTGTTCAGAAAGCGTTCGAATGTGCATTAAATGATTCCTAGCTCAACACTCCATTTTATCCAAATGCTACAAAATAATGTTTAATGTTCAACGATCACGCTACATCACTAAAAGCTAAAGCAATCATTTGCAGTGATACAGCACGAAAGGTCGACCACTAGCTGTGTACCGTCCAACAATATGACAAGGTTTCTCTAAAGAACAGAAAACACATCCTTAGTTCAGTTACCACTATTCGAATAATTATGTATATATAGTCACAGATGAACTAGCACATTACGTCTCTCATTAATAACTGCTGTAGCTACTGTTGTATATATTAAGCAGTACAAGCCTCTACTCTGCAAGCTTTGTCGTCTATCAGACCCCCACTGTGTGATTATTCTTAATAATTAGACACGGGACAGGTCTGCAAACATACAAATTGTCGGATATTAATCCCTGTTCGTTTTAGAGCCCGTTTATTATCACGAAAGATAGTAGCACCCGACCTTTGGCATATTGCCTTTGATAAATGGCCGTAATGGCGGAAGAAAGCTTCCGACCTTTCTTATCCTGAGTTTTTTAATTTAAAGACCTGTACTAATTATTTAACATAAATTAATTAAATCAACATTCACAGTTTTAGGGTATTAGGATTGATCTGTTTTTGTTTATGAATGAACATTTTTTCTATATGACATTTTAATATTGTTTTTGCTAGTTGTTCATTTAGTCTTCATATTTTCCACATTTATGTTTTAAAGATAAAATAGTGTAATTATCAACATGTCATTAATCCAAAGTGAGCTAACATCCGTACATTAGATACTACGGTATAAAAATTTCATATGCATTATACAAATTAATTCAATTCATTATTTAACCTTAAGTTGTACAAATATGTACACATTTAAGAACCTTTCTTCGTATATCACTTAAATGCTTTTTAAAAATCGTTGGTAACGTTTCTTTTGGACACTAGTGTACATGCCTCAGTGGGTAAATCCACGTTACAAGTTGATACTCTTTGTTTCAGATTCAGAACTTCCTGTTGCACTTCTGGCAGGGACTTCCGGAACACTTGCTCCCCCTGGTGGAGAACCCTGTCATTATAGATATCATCTGTGTCTGTGATTCCATACTTTACAAGGTAACATAGAACCTCCTGAATACAACCATTTGAATACTTTGGATTGTATTTTGTGTTATAACCACTTCCTATACACATTCGCTTATAATATTGTTAAACACGTTCATGTATATGAACTTTTCTTTCAGGTTTTAACGGAAGTATTGATACCAGCAACGATGCAAGAAATGCCAGAAACGTATGTATCATGAACTCATGAGTTATTTTAGTTCAAATTTATAAACAATTGGCACCTTAATGCATGGTGATTATTATGATGGTGGCGGTTAAGGTGATGATGATAGGTGTGATGATGATGAGGATTATAACAAAGATGTTGATGCTGATTCTGGTGATGATTATTATTTTTAATAACGATGATGTTGAATGTTGAGGATTATGAAGAAGATACTAATGACGTACTTTATGATTATGATGATGATGATGATGGTTGTTGTTAAAGTTGTGAAGATAATTATTGTGATAATTTTGATAGGGATGTAGTGTGATGATTTGATAATGTTGATAGGGATGTAGTATGATGATGACGATGGTGTTGATGATGACGACGATGAAGATGATGATGATGATGATGATGATGATGATGGTGATGATGAAGGCGATGCTATTCTTTCACGTTTAATATTTTTCCTTTCAAGGTTATTGTGTGAAATCCGGAACTTTGCCAAGCACTGGGAGAACTGGATTTCGTCTTCTCTTGAGAACCTCCCGGATGTGCTCTCCAGTCACAAACTTCCGGTAGCGAGACGTTTCTCTTCTGCGCTCAAACGTCAAACGTCATTTCTTCATCTAGCGCAGGTACCACCAATTATAATCTCGCAGAATGATGATAGAAAATGTGATTTTTAATCTTTGACTTGATAAATTCTATCCTGATATTACTAGTTAATCATTTTTTCTCTCTACCTCAACTGTTGTTATTACCTATATTTTTTGTTTTCTTCAAAATAAAATAAAACTTGATATCTGAAATCTATACATATTTCCAAAGTAAATCCAATAGTTAATAACACCACATTCTTTTCATATTTTTCAAATTATTAACACGTTATTCTCAACAACTTTCCATTTTCAATAACGCACAGTATAGCCGTTTTTCTTGCCCCAGACTGCCCGCCCGGTCTTGTACGACGCCCAACTAGTCAATCAATCAATAGCCGATATTGATCGAATCGATCTAAACAGTATCGGCTCTCAGGCCCTTAATACGTCTAAAGATGGGGATGAAACTGAAGTGAATGCTGAATGTAAGTATCAAGAGAGTAAGTATTTACTTATTGCATAGTTCGTGTGGTTGTTTCCTTTCCTACTTTTCGACACTCGAGTTTCACTGTGTTTGTGTCCCCTGCCTTTGTTCACAATCTGTGACTGTCGTAGTGAAATGTTACATTGTAATGTTCCAAATATTACTTTGGAATGTTCCAAATATTGATTTCGGATGTTACAATCTCTAATTCGGGTTTCTTTCAATCGTAACTGTTTCATAAATTTCATAATTCTGGCCACAGAATCCAATTTTTGTTTGTGTGGGAATAGTGGCCTAATTATCCCTTTTGAATATTAAATGTGATTTTGTAACTATCACTATGAAATGCTTTGGATTGTCCTATTCTTACTGTGGATTGTTCCAAGCTACCCATGGTGTCAAAATTAGATTCTTTCAGTGCTTTTAATCTTTGATCTTACTCAGTCTACAATCATTTCGACTCTGTTGTAAAGTTCTTGTGACTTCTCCTCAATATGTTCCTGGCTAAAGACATCTCTGAAGTACAACATCCTAAGTTATCATCATAATGGACAACAATAAGAAAAGCAAGAAAATTACAATCTAAGGAAGTAAAATAATAGACAAATACACGTAAATACAAATGAAATACAAGTAGAATACAAATAAAATACAAGTAAAATACAAGTGGAAGTAAAATACAGTCACATCAGTGAAGTATATTGACAGTTGATTTGAACGTATATCCTTGATGAGCCATAAGTCCTTGATTGTAAAGTCATGATTGTGTTCCAGTTTTGCGAGAGTTCAAGGAACTGCTAAGGAAGCAAGCAACAGTGGAAGCGTTTACTGAGTGGCTGGATTCGGTGGTGGAGCAAAAGGTGATAAAGGTAGGAGCATCACTATCCATTTCTAAAATAAGTGTATTTCTGTACACCACGATTGTATATAAAATGAGCTAAATTATAAGTCAGTGTACATTCTGCAACACGATTTTATTCTTCAGTAGAAAATCCTTGTATTATATGATAAATTATGATATTCATTGTATCATATGATATTGGCTTTATGACCCTCTTTCGCAATGACCTACATATTCATGTATAATACAGACATTACTACATGAACCTTTGATCACGTAAGAATAACGAGAATTCAAGAAAATCACGACACTCTTCCCACCTCAGCGTTGTTTCTCGGTATACACCCGAGAAGAATCTATTACAATTCGTGTTTTAGTGTGCACGGCTGTCAAAATGTTCAAATTGTCAGTTTGTACACAATAAGTGACACAATAATTTCTTCTTCTCACATCCCTGTGTTTGTTTTTTAGGCTTTGAACATTATAATATTAATTATAATAGTATGTCCATTTATAGAGCGCGCTTATCCATCCACTCAGTAGTTGTTCACGGCGCTATAGGAGTATTATTACCCTGGTCTAACCCAAGCTGACATATTTGTCGCTAGAAGGTCACTTCCATAACCTTTACCAGGTACCCTTTGGGTGAAGTCACGTACCCTTTGGGTGAAGTCACTTACCCAGGGTGACACCATAAGTCTCTCTACTCATGTCTCAGTGTGGGGCAGGTAATCAACCCTTAAAACTCTCAGTTTTATCCAGCAGCGGATGGCCTACACATCCAGCGAACTGCGCCCGTTGTTGTTGAACTACACTGATAGCGGTATACTGAGCTATGCACAGGACCACGTGCCACCATTAAGTGACCTTTGCTGTTTTCGGTTAATAACCTTATATATTATTAATTGATATGTTTTATCTTGTGCTGATCCTGTTCTGACGTTCCAAGTCACTGCGGTTTGTAAGTCGATTATGGAGATTTGATTAATATTCTTGCCGTCAGCCTCTAAATAGTGCAACGACAAATATTCACATAGCTAAAACGGGATCGATAACTTGCACAAAATATGTTTTCAGAAACATTGTAGTGTATTCGTGAATTGTGAAAGCAAGGATTTATCACCTAATCACCCGTTAGCGAACACGCGATCCCATCATTCTCTGTTAGTCAGTAACTTTGCAACTTAACGTGGAATCTGTTCTTGCAGATTGTGCTTGTAACGTTTAGTTATTGGTTAAGATTAATAACGTTCCATGAATGCAAATCATCCATCCCATTAAGTTGATAAAATAAAAACAAGAATTTGAAACATAAACCTGGACCCACTTGCACTTGGTTCCCTTAAATTAGGTTTGGTCTTAACCCATAGTGATACTATTGAGTTACGACCGCCTAAACCTAAAGCGACGTTGTGAAAGAGGGCCCTCTTTACTGCATACAGAGTAAAATCCAAATTTTAACATTCTCTGCAGGAAAGTTTGTAAAACAATAAGCGCTCTTGATTCATTATCGCAGAAACATCTACACAAGTCACTTACTCCTCCATTAGTGCCACAACTTGAAACCAGTGACACTTCTCCACGCCATATCTCACCCAAAATACCGTAAGCTTTAAAGTAAACTATTTGCGGATTACGCCACCTCCCCTAATTTACTCTGCTGGGGTCGAACTAACTTCGCTTCGAGTGGTCTTACCCTAGCTAGCAGTCTTAAATCGCACCAAACAAATTCAATGTCTGTAAAACTCAGTAAAATATGTGTTGTGCCAATATTAAATATTTACACAACGCGATATTGTACAGATAAACCATTCTGGTATAATCGTGCTGTAATAAACCTTAAGAGGGTTTTGAATAAGCGGTAAAATTTCAAGTGTAAATACATGTTATTATCCGTATTTAGCGGCACATATTCTCCGGCTTACTATCCCTCCTCAAGTAGACAGTGGCGCGTGCAACTCGAGATTCAACTGAAATTGTCCTAAGCCATTCTGTCTGGTGCGTAACCGGATTATGTAACCTGAACCGGATTGAGTTCATGTCACTTTCTCGAGTATGATATAAGCATTATTATGATATCTCTCATAACCTATTTATAATCCTTTGCTATAGTTTGGCGTTCGATTCCTTGCGGTGGTACACAGTGAATGAAAGCTTTTTAAAAACACTTATAGCTAATTATTAAATCATGATGTACAATCTCTCGCCTTTATATACCTTTAAACGACTAAATTGTACCATTAGCATCTCCAGAATGTCTGTATAGAGAGGAACACAGAGGTCGCACATCACTCAATCTCTTAATTGGTGCAGTTCTGATGCATAGTTCTTTCCATTGATAGTTTGCCATTTTTATCCCATATATACATATTCTATCTATTTCCATCCCAGGCAGCAGACACCATCATCACCTCGCGGACAGAGACGGTTCTGTGATCTGTAGAATTATGTAGTATTGCCAATGTTTTATCTGGATCTTTGTCCATGATTCATAATGATAGATTCGCGTTTTATCCTATTTTACCAATCTCTGGGAACGAATTACTCGAATTCGCCTGGAAGCAGGACAGACTTGTCCTGGGAGAGTCCAACATTTTCCACTTCTGTTCATCTGACACAATTCTTGGTGCACATCTTGATAATCCTGCTTGGTACAATTTCTGTCAAAATAGTGTGCACTGACTCATCATTGGTGCCTGTAATGATGTTTCGACTATCCATTGTACAGTCAAACGTCTATCTCCCAAGACCATGCGGTGCAAGGTATTAAGCTGCTGATTAACCACTTGATGTTTGGACGTCCTGGCTGAAGGGCATCTTCAATGCTGTCTGTCTTTCTCCATCACACTCAAATTACGCTGTCTTCTTCGCAGCAGTGGCAGAGGAAGGCGTGGATTTCCTAGGGGGATAGAATTTTCTTTTGCAAGTAATTGATCATTATTCGAAAAGTATACCCCAATTGACATTCACAAGCTTTAACTTGCACTGTGGTTAGATTTGACGATGGGAAATGTCAATATACTCGTCTAAATGGTGGTAGTATAGACACTTGTTTTCAATTTTGATGATGACTCTCATTTATGAACTTTTTGCTTACTGTAGCATGTTTTTGAGGAGTATATACGTATACTGTGCTAATGTTTTCAAGGTCAGCAAGCGATAATATAGCAACATATATTGTAGTCATTTTCCATGGGGACGCCAAAACACAATATTCATGCAATAGCCTAACCAAAAACATAAATCATGGTCATGATCGGGTTTGGTGAAGTAAATATGTGCTCCGAATGGTAGGAGTGCTTATATGAACCACAAACAAATAAATTGGCTTTAGGTCTTAAATACGAACTCGGCGGCTGTGGATCATACACAACATATGATTAACATTTGACATGTTTGAAATAAGAACATATAATATATGTACCCGACAGATTTCGCGACTGACACACGAAGAGAATGAACGCTATATTCCCCTGCTTACACTGTAAGACGGGGTATAAGATATTTATTTGAGTCTCAGTTTTTCATTAACGATTATTTCTCTATTATCTTGCCTGAAAGTAGTCGCAGCATGACTTGTTTCTCACTAGGCAGTGTTATAAAGTTGACACATGACACGTCTCTAGCCCAAACATGCCCCCTGCTTACATATAATGCAGATGGCGTGTTTGATTAATACGTGGATTGAAACAAAATCATAATATTGATTTAAACGTCAAATTATTTCGCTCTTTTTGAAGTATATTGCACGACAGAGCACTCTGAAGTGCTGCGAGGAGTTTGACTGGCGCCTAATGTGAGACGTTATATCCTGCATTGTGTACTCCAAACAGCGACGATGGTAGTGAAATCCGCTACTTGAGCACGTTGAAGCTTGACGTTAAGGAGTAGTCAACTGTTTGAGGCATTTGATAGATATCTCCCTGAAATTGTTGGGGACGACCTGATAGAGATTTTATTGGCGCTTACTTTTTTATCTCACAAACATAACGTCTTTCAATCGAGATTTTGGTCTTTAGATGTTGTTGTCATATTGTTATAATGTTGTCCATAACCCAATGTCGCCACATCGTTTTGATGGTTCCTAATGAATCTATGAGGACATGGGATTTTTCCCATTCATATACCCAACACTCAAGACAAGATACTACCTATAGGTCGACTGTATCAATTGTACATAATATAACCAGAATACAACTAACCACTAACCCAAACACATCTTTCTACAGGTACTTTACATACCATTTCAAAGGCACTACAAAGGATATCACGATGGTGAAAGAGAAAACATCAATGAGGTTGCATTTCGTCATTCCAAACTTGTTTAGGAGAGTTTATATAAACATAATTCTATTTATGAAAAGAAATTGAGAATTTTTTATTTATATTTCCCACAGCCGAGTAAACAGAATGGACGGTCCTTCAAGAAGAGAGCCCAAGAGTTTCTGTTAAAGTGGTCGTTCTTTGGGGCGAGAATCATGCACAACCTCACTCTGAACAACGCTCAAAGTTTTGGTGAGTACGCGCTACTTATTGCACGGTACATACAACTTTTACCATTTACATTAGGAATACTCACTACTAAGAATCAGTAAAATCATCTTCATTAGGATCATGTACTACCAACAATCAGTACAATCATATCCGGTATTACTTATAACCAGTACAATCATACGATGAATTCAATCATATCTTAAGCATCATGTACTACTAACAATCAGTATAATCATATACCAAAGGTCAGTCATTGCTTGCAATGAATTCAATCATATCGTAAGCATCATGTACTGCTTACTGCTAATAGAATCTTATCCACCATTAAGTCATGTGTCTGACAGCATCCGGTATCATCAGTATCATCCCTCTAGCACAGCACATTAATGTTTTTAAGTCCACCAGAACGAGCAACCATTGCTAAGACATAACTCTATGTTGTCACAAGAAAGGATACACATTGCAGAATCCACTGTTGATCCACTTAATAAGTTCCTCGTTCACACAGCCAACTGTTTCATCCCCCAGGCTCGTTCCATCTGATCCGGATGTTGCTGGACGAGTACGTGTTACTGGCTGTCGAGTCCCAGCTACACAACGAGAAGGAGACGGAGCTACAGTCCCTCCTCGACAAACACATGAAACCTGGTAGGCATTACAGGTTACTAAACGATTTATTGAAACCAGTAAATGCTTTGAAGCCACAAGTGACAGCCAGTATTCTGTAGCTTACACGCCAACATAAATTGAAAGAAAATCGCCTGCAGACTGCAGTGTGACCATACGCAGCTTGTCCCAAGTCGCGCAATGTCTATTGTCATAATAAGGGCGAAAATAGTAGTGTGATGTAAAAGGGTTAAAATCTTATCATAACTGTTTAGGGTTTTAAAACCGTTAAACCGGCTGACCTTGTGTTTGGGTCAGTGTCATGTTATTTACTTGTAGGTTCCAGGGTAAAATGATTCCCAGAAGAGCTTCATTATCACAAAAAACATCTGTAAAATAATTCACTATCGGAATGTAAACTCTTTGTATATACCTCGTAATTAACATGTGCATTTATGATCTACAAATGCTGACTGTTTTATTCATGTACTCGTTACTTCAATCAAATTAGCACATAATATGTCACGGATGATAACTATGAAGCACTCATTTCCTAACTATACGTTTACAATAACTGACCGGTGTCCACCGTTTGTTTTCACAGATGACCAGGGAACGAAGCCGAACCTAACCCAGGGACCTAGCACGTGTTTTGTAGCCAACCCTAACCGGAACAATCCTCCGCGACCCGGAAGTGTAAAACGGGAGAGTTATCTTGACCCCGACGGTCACTTTAACCCTCTTCACAACGGACGTGACTCATATCCGATATCTCCACATCTCACATCTCTCAACTCTATGGTAATATTTTAATTTCAATCCGAATATTTATGTTGAAGACGTTTGTTGATAGAACGTGTTTTTTTTTATTTGTGCAAGTAAATTGACCATTGAAATACAATAATAATAATGTCTGAAGGGCTAATTTTCTGATTTGAAGTTGATTGGAAATTGCAGAAATATCGCTGTTATAACTACAATGGGGTAATTTTATTTCTATCGCTATTTATGCATCAATTATATTTATTATTCCGAAATGAATTTAGCAGATTATACTTATTGTGTGAGGAAAAACTATAACGATAATAAGACGGGAGCATTGTGAGGGAAAATTACAATTGACTCAGTCTGTATACAATCAGTCTGTAAATGCAAATACAAGCGGGACTGCTTCCTTGAATTTTCTTTCAGCAAAGGATACTATGTTAGTATTGTATCTTTAATGGGGTTTTTTCTGGTAAAATATGCGAACTCGGAGTTTAAAAAAAATCCTTTTTAAAATATTTCTTGTGATATATCAACTCTCATTTTACAAAAATATTTCCTACTTGCCCCATCCTATATTGATATATATTATATCAGAAAAACTTCAGTGATATCACTTAATTATATCTGCTATAACATCCTCATTGCATGTCTCTGCTACTATTCCAGACGGTGCCTGGCAACCAGATGTTGACTCCCCCCATCTCTCCCATCGTCCCCAACCCCACCCGTATCTCCGTCATCAGCCAGGGTAACGTCGGCTACAACCCACCCTCACAACCACCCATGGGATCTTCATACTCATATCTAGGTATACGCTCATATACAGTGCTCTCTCTAATCCGACATCCCTATATATAAACCGACATGATTGTCCCTGTGGTGCTGGCGAAGAGAGTATGCACTTTACATTCACATCACTTGTTAAGCTCGTTCGTAGTAAAAACTGAATTGTAATTATGTTTCCCCCCGAAGGGTTGGGAGACATATTGTTTTTGGCTGAGTTCCCGTCGGCGTCCCATTGTTTCCAGAGCAGATCTCCAAAACTACATGACCAATGATCACCAAATTTGATATACAGCTTCTTCATATCATGTAGATGTGCTTTTTGGGGGTTTCGGCTTTTTCAAAATTTTATTTGTTGTTGGTTCCATGGTAACTTTGTAATTTGGACTTTGTCTATTGTAGGTTAGGGTTTGTTTCCGGAGCAGATCTCTAAAACTACTTGCCAAATCTTCACCAAATTTGGTATACAGCCTCCCCATATCATGTAGATCTGCCTTTTGGGTGTTTGAAGTTTTTTAATTTATTTTTTGGACTTTGCCTTGTAGAAGGGTAATAACTGAAATTGATTTGGGGGAAGGGGGAAACATCTGTTTTTACGAGTAAAAACAGCTTCTAGTTTTAATCTCCCTACGCTAGATTAAACCCTTAGCACAATTTAGATTGAGTGTGTACATTGTTTAATACTATCGTATAGATGGTATATAAATACTTGTTGGGTATCAGCTTACGACAATGGCCTACACTGAATATCTTCTTGCTACAGAGAAGAACTAAACCAGAGTTATCATTCCAATCATAATTGTTCAAAATTAAAAAAAATATTTGTCTTGTTCTATACTCGGGTATAAACCTTTTTTGGCATATGAATGGAAGATTAGTTAATGCATTATGGACATTCTTATCTAGTACTATTAATATTTAATTAATATCATTATCATGTATTTTCAGCAGCGCACCATGGTGATTATGGTCCTGCCAACTCACCGTACATGAGCACAGTGCCGTATCCCCCGGCCTCTTACACATCCATGTTCAGGGCCCCATCTACATACAGCCCCAGCCCCTACTCTCACAAGAACGATATCGATGCATACACCTACCCAGAGCAACAGTTTACCCAGAATTACTATCCAACATCCGGGTATCCTTCTGTCAGCCAATCAGGTTTCTCCTCGACAAGCGGCCATAACAACACTTCAAGCGGAAACGGAAGTGCGTTTGATGTTGTACAGAGCACTAATTCAGCCTTTAACAGTACTGGATACCCAGCCGCAGGTAATTATCTGGACTGTTTATTTTGATTACATAAATAGTCAGTGATTTTTAATATTTATGTCTATAAATAACGATAAATGGTACAAGAAGAAGAACCGATAAAACTTTTTTGTTGAGCTATTTCATTAATTTGTCAATCCCTAAACCGAAACGTAGTAATTTGTGAATTTGTAATCCATACCCAGGGATGCTTCACCTTGTCAACTGTTTTCCCCACTCTTTAAATTCCATAATTGCTTTTGGTAGAATTGTACATATCCAATAAGACACACTGGCCAAAATTCTCATTGCTGTTTTCTCGTCTCATATGAACAGCGGGAGTAAATCTGATAGAAAACGCGAAATATAATTTGAAATGCGCTTTGCGGACAAAACCAAGCCAATGTTATTTATTTTATCCAAGAATTCTTCGGTGGAAGCAACTTCTCGCAATCCAAACCCCTGGTGGAGCATGTCTCCGTGATACAGCAGCGCCCCACCCCCTCACACTACCCGGGGGATATCGGGGAGCCCTACATTCTGGACAGGAGTCACAGAGGCAAGGAGCCGCCCCCGATGTACGGCAGTGGTAGCCCAGCAGCCTGTCATACCCCGCCACATGCAGGTAAGAGTCTCTTACTTTCAACATCTAAGACACCGACGCTAATTCCACACTATTGTATAAAGAGTTAAGGTTTGTCGCCCGCCTGTTTGGTTTCAACGTAGACTTGGTTAGGATATTTCTTGGGAAAACATTAAAATAATCATGAGTAATTGCGAAACGAAGAAAATGATAATTCATCCCACGCAGCTAATATCACATGTGTATATGCATCACCTGTAAATCAAGCATGACCTCTATCTTCAGTTCATCAAGTTCTCCACAACCCTCTAGCCAGTGACGACTTCCTGAACATGACAGGGATGATCGGCGAAGACCACGTCATGCCCTCATCATACACAGACCCCGGCCCTCTACCCTCTATCAACACTGTCTTCATGTCCGAGGCCAACAAGGGATGTTTCTGAACCTTACAATGAAGAGAGAATTACACATACCATTTGAATGAAGCAAGGAATTGGTAAGGACAGGTGGCCGGAACATCTTCTGGTAAATGACAATTTGCAGAGGGATGTTGTAATACCTTTTGGTCCAAAGAATGTTCTTTCGGTGCCAACAAGAAATGTTTCTGAGGGCTAGATATGTTACTGAACTGCTCAAACGATTGAAACATCTTCTGGTCTGGATGCAACAAGGTTTAATCATCAACGCTCTAGTCATGCCAGATACCAAACAATGGTGTTGCGGGTGTTACGAATGTCTGATTCCTGGATGGATTAGCCTATGAAGTAATATTTCAAATCTGTAACTGTCAGAGGTTCACTATTCTGAATGGACAAACCACTGGAGTCATCTGGTGTATCGATACTTGAGGAATGATACGTTCCACCAACACGACCTAATATCAAGGGATCTTTCTGCGTCAGATAAAGAAGAAAGGCTGGGAAATTCTCGCGTATGGAAGATACTACAAGGTGTGTTACATGAATTCAGTTTTCATATCTGAGAGAAACAAAGACTGTTTCTGGAGTGGACTAATGCAACTAAACTTTAATTACGACAGTAGGCTTGTTTTTTTTCAATACGAAATATAGATGAAAGAGTATCTAGTGTGAAGATAAAGAGGCATTAATCTCAACATCTCAAAGAACCGCAATATCATGCATGTTGAGGTAAATGTGTGAACTGTGAATTAATTATCCACACATTGGTAAGAAGGAATTTGAAGTTGAGAATAAATGACAAGAGGGAACAGCTTCTGTGACAAGACCAACACATGACGATGGGACCAAATAAACCATTATTCGCATGCAAATACAATGTTATCCACGTGACGTTTACCTTCTCAAATGACGTTGTTTTGAAAGTTGACGTTATCTGGATGTCTTCATTCGTGTCATGAGAAGAAAGACATCATGGTGAACATCCTTGTCTAAATTTGAACGATAGAAATCTCATTAAAACCAGATCGAACGCAACACTTGTAATTCGCCGCGTTCTCGGCCTGAGCACTGCAAAGCAGATTGAGATGTGATTAGTTGAATGTATGGAAGGTGAAAGGTGACGGTCAAGGTCACATGACATGACCCCTGCCCACCAGTACTCAGATCAAGAACGCAGTGAGATAAAGTATTTCGTTCGATTTTAATTAGATTTGAACGGTAGTTTCTGTATATACACATGGACATGTCACTCTGTCTCGCGTTGACCTACAGATAGGATTAAGTGTCTTTTATCACAAGTGCTAATCATTCATGTTTCTGCGTATTACTTACTGTCTAAAGGATGTCTATGTAAAATATTTATGTAAATGTTGTATATAATGTTACGTGTCTGACATAAATTTCGTATGTTTATGGTAACTGTAAAAAGTTTATGACTTTAATTAACTCGTATATATAAAATAATGTACAAAACTATTATGTCAATGGTAAAATGATGTACAGTAAATTGTTGATATAGATATTTAATGGATTAGCTGCTACTGCCACGAGTCCTGGAGCCCGAGCTGGTAAAGATCTGATTGTACATACATACATGTGTACCATTGTACTATAGAATGTCCATTTCTGTCATATGCTTAGCATATTTACAATGCACCATGCCATTCTGAACTAGTTTTCTATGCAAGGTTTATTATTTGTGTTGTGTCAATTTTCCTTAATTACACATGGTCAACGGTAAACGTTTGTTTCATAATTTTAATGTCAACATTGTTCAGAATTAATTAGTGTTGTCAATATAGTTTTGATTTGTACTCTGAAGATAGAAAATAACATTATTTCAAAATGGTATGTTGCCGATGGACAAATGCCAAATGTACAGATTAAATACTACTACGGTTCTTGAATATGTGAATCTATTTCGATCGACATTGCAATACGGTTCAAGCAATAGTATAGTTTTGCAATCAGCAATGAAGCAATACAGGAGTTACCATATACTCTATTGCAATTAAAACACTGTGATTATTTACTTTTGCATTCTCTGTGATACCTTTAAAACACATTTTCCTGAACAATACCAAAACAAGTTAATACTTCTTTTGTAAAAGTCTGGCGACTATAACAGTAATATTGAATTTCCTCAGTGGAGTTCCTTTCCTTAGGTCTGTTTCTCTGCTGGAAGAATGCATTTCATTGATGTAGTCTATTGTACATATATATGTATTATATTACTATCTGTCGTGCCGTGTTCTGTTGTATACTGATACAGTGTCATTGTTATGTGTTTATTAGTTTTGGTATACTTTATAAATGCACATACACGTAATAAAAAAATCTAAGATTCTCCGGCTTTATCGACTGTTATGCTTCAAAGTCATAAGACAATGTGTAAACTACTACAGCAACCTAATCAGCATTTGAAACAACAGAGCTAGGAATTCAAATCAAACCTTGTTACAGGAGAAAACTTTTACAATGTTGCAAACCTACCACACTAGATTATCTGAGGAGTGTGAAAAATAATTGGTGTCATAAATACCGTATGTGTACCCTAGCAATTGGGTAGATTCTCCACTTAACCAAATGCTGGTCTGAGTTTGACTTTTAAAATTAAATATCATTGTGACTGTAAGAGCTGCACGTGTATTTAACAATCTGACGGCAGAGATCTTGTGCAGAATGTGGGCACAGTTGTAGTAATATAATGGATAACACAGAAACTGTTACGCGCACTCAGACAACACAAACATCAATTTGCAAGTGTAATAATCTCTGAATATCACAAAATCAGCTCCAATTGTTTAACGAAATAATTAAGTTCACCCACAAGGGTATACTTGCAAGGGGTTAAGGCTATGACCTATGTGAATGTGTTAATGAAGTAGATCAAGCGAGTGTACACTATATACTAAATGGTAAATTGTGTTTGGGTGTTGCCGTCATTTTGCCTGTCTCACTTCATACTGCGAGTGAATATGTCGCATGGCTTCCCGAGCTTTACCTCCCAGTGAGGCTCTGTCATTTATCAGGATTTGTAAGACAACTGGTTAATCCCGGGGTCACAGGTAGCACGTCCATTAGAGCACGAATTACCTCCCTTGGCAGACACCAAAGCTTCTCTACAAATAAAGGAACAAAAGCGCATCTGACGAACTTGACGTTTGTAGAAGTGTGCATGCTTTATTAGACAAAACCTGCGTATAAGTTTTTTTTCAAAATACGGACTATTTCTCTGAGCAAACAATCGTGATTCAACAAGCTACACTGGAACAATAAAACAGCTCCCCAATGATCTGAATAAACCATTGTGTGAGCAGTCGCCGTGTGAGCATTTAAAGTCCTTTTTTGTGAAGACGAAATTTAAGTAGATATTCTCGTTCGTGAATTTAAATTAATAGAGTCAATTCTAAATTTACCGGAGCACTTGTGCATAAAGGTGGCCTTTCTTGTGCTCGGTAGAACTCTCAGTTAATCCTACTCCCCATGTGTGTGATTTAGATGACTTTACACTTTTAGTTTAAGCACATTTACTAGCGTAGACAGTTACACGTTTGATCACCGAAGCCCTAGATGAATGAATGAACCGTTACCGAATATACAAAAAGACAGCAGTGATATAATTACTGACAATACTAGTTGTTGTCATAGGTTACGGATAACAAGATCCGTTGACACTTAACTTTTTTAAATTTTTACCATTGGTCGATCATCGTGAACTTTATACGACGGTTGGATCTTCTCAATAGGAAGAAAGAAATTAAATGGACATAGATCAATCGACGGTCAGACATCTCAAAGTATTGTCGATTTCGAAATACCAAAAGTCATTTCTCATAAGAAATGATAAATATAAATTGTAAATTATTAATGACATCATATTTGTAGATGTTCTCAAGTGTAAGCGTAATTGGGTCAACATTGTACATGGATCTTATTGTACATGCATTGTAAGTCAAAGTATCATAACAAATCATGTCACATTTGGCTAAGTTAAAACTCCACCTGTAAAGTTGCATAGTGTAAAAAATGACCTGATTAACTCCAAATTAGTTCATTCATGAAAAAATACAAGACAAAAGAGTCACAATTGTGAGCTTTACTGTGATAGGTTCGTGCAGATTACTGATAATCCCACCTCAAACGAACACTTACCCCCTAGCTGTGAGAAATAATCCCCCTCGTCTGTTCTCATCTGTCTCCGTGGCTAAGTGGGCGGAGTCCAAGGCTTTCTCTGACTGACAAGGCCTTATAGGCATTGATTTCAGCCTTCATTGATATATGGCGATTTATGCCTTAATATAGGGGATAATTAAAATTTGAAAGTCATCGTATTTCTATACTTTACATATCCAATTATAATTCACGCTGTGGGATATTTTTGACAGGTAATATTGATTGGCGATTGCTGTGCTGCATGTATGACATACGTTTAAACAATGAACATCAGTCAGAATTAAATCAGCTTGCACCCATCTTAAACATTCAAGTACAATATGTTGTTATTGATTAACATAATTTCAATCGATTATTGTGTAAATTTATATACACTGTTTATGGGCATACGTTTATACCAAAGAATACATATGTACATACTTCTGTATCTTGTTCATATATATGATTCATATTGTTGTTAGTATCTTTCCATAAAATGTCACAGCCAGTTGAATATGCATACACAATTTGTAATTGACGTGTTTATCTTTATTCAGTCTACACGTATCTACACATACTATGGTACTCACACATGTATATATATTTCAGTATAATGAGCATGCTGGTCAAACAATCGAAAATGTGAATGTGTACACTATACCTCCTTTTTCGTCAAAAACTGATGATTGCAAGACAGTGTTTGATAAAGCACCTTAAGTTTGTGTATATACAGGTATGCATTTATTTCCATCTACCATCATCTTATTTAGGCATATATATATATGTGTGTGTGTGTGTGTCGGGGGGGGGGGGGGGGGGGGGGGGGGGGGGGGGGGGGGGTGTCCTTAGCATGCATCATAGGTACGTGTATTTGACAAAGTATAACAAAATGTAAAGCAAATGGGTTCAATCTTTTCACATATAAATAATTTTTAAAATGCCTCTTTCGATAAGGAAAGTTAATAATAATAATATAATACTATGTACTTATATCGCGCTAGCCTACATACACCAAGTGCATGCTCAAAGCGCTACAGACATTATTACCCTGGTATAAGGACCAACATCGTTCCTTTTTTCATTCTCAGCTCCCTTTGGAGTATGCAACCTGGGCTGCCAATTACGGCGCTCCAAGGTTATCTGTCACATTGCCTGCACTTCCAAACCAGGTACTCAATTGTACTGCTGAGTGAACAGAGGCACATTTCAAATAAAGTCACTTGCCCAAGGTGACACCACGAATCTCTCAACTCATGTCTCAGTGTGGGGCAGGGAATCACCCTTCAAACTCTCAGTTTTCATTCAGCAATGAGGCGGGTAACCCACCCATCCAGCGAGCCACGCCCCTTGTTGCTGAACTTAACTGATAGCGGTCGACTGAGCTATGCACAGGACCACGTGCCACCATAGAACGTATCATAATGCATGTGTATTGTAAGTATAGTAAAGAAACACTACAATCTGAAACACTACAACAAATAATAGCTAGTATGTTATACTAAATAACGCTTTAAAAACATTTATAGATTCTTTAGAAATAAAAGAAACGATGGTACAAATATTTTAACTTTTTATTCAGAATATTTACAAAGAGAAGTGCCACAGCCTGTGAGACAAGTCAAATATTTATGACCAGTGTTAAGATAAAGGTTAGAGGTCAACTTGAACGAATGTACATAAATTGTTGTAGTATTAGGGAACAGTAGCCTTCAATAAGATGCATTGTGTCCTTGTTTAAGACCATAGATTAAATCTATATCAAACCGAAGTGTATCAATGAGTTCTAATAACACATTAAATGTGTAAATGTAACCAATTGTAACGTGATTAAATAAATACAAACATATATTTCCATGACTTTCGTCAGTCGTAGATGTTAAAATATATAAAACAGATAAGGTTTAACAAGTTGTGATAAGAAATTGCTATACACACTTCATGGATAGTTGAACTGATAAGAATCCGAACAGCGTTATCATTTAAATAATCTAATAGTTATCTTCCTCTCTTTATCTTTCTTTTTCACTGTTTAAACTACATGGGATATACTGGACGGAATAATAATAGCGTTAATATCGCCGGAGTATGACCAGAGTTTCAATAATAATAACTTCCAAAATTTCAAAACATAAATTTTAAATCAAAATCATAACTACTTTTGTATAAGATTGAAAGACATAGAAGGTGATACTCAAGCGGTGTTAGATAAACCTCCCTGTGCTATAAGAGAGTCGTGTAGCATGGGTAGAGCGGAAGTTGGGTCATCCTCGATACATGAAGGACTAACGACCAACGTGAGCGTGCGCCTTGTGGCAGCATATGTTAGACACCTAAATGTCTATATGCGTTATCGACGTCACACAGATACTGATGTCCAAAGAAATATTTATTAGGTTTTCGATAAAGATTTATGTGAATCCACTGAAACGTAATTTCGCACATTTCGTTAAAAGCAAGTTGGACAAATATGTCGCTTCTTGGTAAGTAATTACACTTTAAAATCATACGTGTTTTCTATTATTCGTTGCATAAAATTTTGTCAGAAACTAAGTTTGTGTCTCCATTTGTTTTGCTACCATTAGCTTCAGTCTTATTACTCCCAACTAATTTTAACAGATTAGCAGTTACGAATGGAGACATTTTTTATCATGCACGTTAAAGTTCAATTTATTTTATACGAAATGAAAAGTCGTAAATTTATTAATTGTTTCCTGGACATCAGTGTATAACGACGCTGGTTGGTTTACATGGAAGTAAACACAAAATGTAAAGTCAAGAGGATTTCACCTGACACCACAAGAGTTACCGTTCCTTAAGGCCAAACTGCATTACGTTTGTAACATTGCTTCTTTACATGAAACTATAGCTTTACATACCGGGTTACATTGAAAAGTAATTAAAATAAAAGTTATCTTCTGAGACAGATACTATCACGTGAACATGCGAGAAGTGGATTTCGAAAGAAATATCAAAATGTACATATCAAAGAAAATTATTATGTATCAAATATTAAAAAGACAAACTCTCTAATGTCTAATCCTAAAGTATACTGCTATCATTCATAAATGAAGACATCAATGATATGTTTTTATAAATGACGGCAATAGACATACTATCTACCACAATAAATAACGTATGGTAATGATGCTGATATGTTTTAAGGTGAAACGTATGTAGTTGGATATATCTCTGTACAAAAAGACCAAGCGAGAAGACATTCACCCTTATAGCGTGAGGCGAACCGTAGCAACAGTTCACACAATGTTCGAGTTGTTCATTATTATAATATGATATATATTATAATAAAATGGTTCATTAACTCAGTTTGTGAAATTAATTATATATAATATATACACATTTCATTGAGAAATTATGGAAGCACTTGAGAATAAATACGAATTTGGTAGTGAAGTATATGGGGAAGTTAACTTTGACAAACTTGTACAATGAGCAATGTTACAAGTCATGTTGTTTTCCTATTTGCATGATCAGTACACCTGAACATTCATTAGAAGTAGAGTTTTTGTCTTTTTATGTACACAAACTATTCCTTATTTCCTTAACATAACGAAAATATAAACAATGAAAGGAAATTAACATTCCTGTATGATTACAACAGCACAGCCAGTGTCATTATTAATAAAGTGCAAAATGTATCTATATGATCACCAAGTATAACGTATATCTACAATGAGTATAAATCGGCAACACATTCACACCAAGTGCGCATGCGTTGTCGGCAATGTTTAAAACTAGAGACCATCTCCAGATTGCACTGTTCAGGTAAGTTCTCATTCTCGATTCTTGAACTGGTTTGTGTTCCATGTTACTCAATACTGCACCTGGTACGTTCGAGGGGATTTCAAAATACCTGAACCAGTTTATAGCGAGCTTGCTTTTGGCAAAGGGGATACCTGAACCACAATGGGTTACGACTGGATTTGACTGGTGTGTAACATCGTCGTCCAGTAGTAACAAGATGCGTCCATTTGAACTGAAGGACTTTCCTTTTGCTTTTCAAACTGTTTTAATTTGATCTGATCAGTTTAGCTTTACAATGATAATTTAACAGGAACATATTTGTAAATGATGCAGCTACACTAAGACTTTCTTCCATCTGTAGCTGGAATTTAAACGTTAAAAGACTTACAATGAGACACGAAAATGTCGCATCAGGTTACCCACAGGCCAATTTAGCGCAAATAGATTGCGCAACAGAGATTTAATGACCAGTTTTCACTATGCGCGAACGAAGTGAGGTAAAACTTGTCATTTCATCTCTGTTGCCCATATATATTTGCGCTTAACCCTGCCTGTGAATAATGGTAACCTCCGTTTGTTAAAAGCTCCCAAGTCCGAGCGTGGTTTGACGTAACACGGAACACAGTCAGATGTGACGTCATGGAGGGATCTCCCAATGATGTCTACTTTCTACAGCAGGAACTGTTCTTCTTTTCAAGTGTCATATCTTGCAGCTGCATCCCAACATTCTTCACCTCAATGTCTTCGTTTGTGCGCAGTAACCTGGACAACAGAGCAAAGAAAATAGTTCTTAGGTTCAAATCTGTTGCTCTGTGTTTTCTTGGTTGTCATCAGTTTCAAAATCATTTACATCTTTTTATAAAAATGTATTTCTTTATTATTTCAAGTTGTCGTGGTTATCACCAACAATGTCACAAAAATGTAGGTACGTAAATGTTAAGTTTGACAACCACTATGTTATGACGGTAAGGTTTTAAAGGCACTGTCTCACGTTTTCTTTGAATGTTATTTTTTCTCGAAGTTATCCTTTATTATTAAATTTTATACAATATATTATAATGTAGAGGCTAACACATCACACTATTACACCTATTATACCTTAAAAACGGTTGTCCGTGTTGATAGAAAATGGTGCGTTGTATAAAGCGACACGTTTGTTGAACTCTTCAACGTGAGAGGTAGATTTGTAATTCTCATGCAATTCTGGGTCAGTCAGATCACTTTATATTTTAGTGTGACCACCTTAAAATGGCCGCTCGAAGAGAAATGGACTCTCACGGCTTAACCAGAACCATTTATATTCGTTTTAGAACTCTTTTTTTAATGAGGAGTATTATTTAGCCATTGGTTACATTTATTTTCCTTTCCTTGAGAGCAACAGTGCCTCTAATGTTATAACGATTCAGTTAACCAAACTACCGTCATGTCTTACCGTGTAAGTTCTATGACAGCCTCATTAATATTGGAACCCTCTTTAGCACTGGTTTCGATAAACAGACCGTCGTACTCCTGAAAAGTACACACAATAGCATTGTATTACACATATTAGAGCTTTACTAAATCAATTTCAACGCTTACGAGTGATCCTCAAAACATTTTCATAATTATGTAATTCACTCTACGTGATATTGACAAGACGACTAAGCCAAACATGAACTAGTTCATTGATGTCGTAGAAAGGGAATTCTGTAAAGCCAACCTTGCAAATGTATGAATTATTTATCAAGCTGGCAAGAGCAAATAATAGTACATGTATTCTGCAATATATATCAATTTCGGGTATTATAAATAATAAATGAGTATTTATATAACGCCTTATCCATATGTCATATGCTCAAAGCATTATATATATATATATATATATATATATATATATATATATATATATATATATATACATATATATATAGAAAAGAGTAAACATCAGATGGGTTTGACTGGATCAATCTTCTTTAATACGATGAGCTCACTTCGACCAGTATATCGGTCTTTTCAAGTATGTTTAGACAAGTGGAAGATCGCATATATATATACACATGAACAAGAACAATAAATAATTACAACATCAATATCCTTACATGGCAGTAGGACATGGTCATTGTTTGATAATCACGCACGTCATAATTGCCTTGAGCACACTAATTGGGTGTGACTCTAGAACAATGCAGCCTTGTGAGGATCAATGAGTCTGCCTCATTAATCACTAGGTAGACACAAGCAATAATTTACAGGTAATCACTTCCTTCTGTGAACTAACTGTTAAGTGAGGGGCATTTATTACATATATATATACATATATTAGTATCGTTATTTGTCATCACGTCTGACCACACAGTGTGCGTACTAAAGCGTTGAGAGGTATCGCACCATTGTAAAGAGTTAAACATTGTCACTGTCGTGTAAGCACATGCACGTGCTTTCCCCATAATACGTCTTAGAGTTGAGTCGAAAAATAAACCCATAGATTAAAGAGGAACCTGATCGTCAACTACTTATTACGGTCACTTCATTGTGAGCGAGGGACGATAGATGAGAGTTACCTACCCTTGCCAACCTTGACCCGTCGTCATGTTGGACAACTCTCCTGCCCTGTTGTTGCATCTCCTCCCTCAGGTCAGTCTTGTTAGCACAGAACATGATCGGGATCTTTTTCTGGGCACCATCCTAGAATAAAAGTAACTGATTTTAGAAATAGCCATACTATGCAATGGTATTGTTCATGATATCATAACACTTATGAGTACGGTACGGTATAATATGGTTTATAGATATACATAGTTATTTAATAATAATAAAAGATGATTATTGAGTTTATTGAATTATTGGTTATTAGGATAAATGATGTTATTTATGTTTAATCTGAATTAAATAATATTGATATGAAAATATTAATTATATGGTAATAGTTATTATTTAATGATAGTTAAATAATGTTAGTTATTGATATCTAAATGTATGTTAGTTTTGATGAATGAAAAATAGTTTGAATTCATCACTTGTTCCCAATATCAGTTACATGATTAAAAAAAACTATCGTAAATACGTGCAAATGGGGTTTCAAGCGAAAAAGCCATACCACGTTCAAGGCGGAAGATTGTTTAAACAAAGGATAAGGATACAAAATAAACGATAGGAAAAACACAAGCTTGAAACACTTGGAATATGCAAAAACTGGATATTATTAGTTCAAGCTTAGAAACGTGCTCGTACGTTTGGATATGATGAATATTACAAGATAACAGGGTGATAGTAGATGAAATACACGTATGGACGTTTTGGATTTATTTCACCATTGATAGTAGAACCTTGCATAGTTATTATCACCAGATCATTATTTTGTTCTTACATTGGTATACCTACTACCACAAATTTAAAATATTATATTTTGTTTTATCTTTGCTTAGAGATTTCAGCAAGGAGAATCGTCTGTATATATAGATTGATATTATTGAGTTGTTGACAAGGAAATACAAATTGCAAATGCCTCGCAGAGAAAAAAAGAAAAAAAGTTTGAGGACAAAATTCTGCGTTCAATAAATTTGAAGGTGTCAATGAAGACTGGTGGATGCGATATGATGGTTGACAATGCTTGAAGATGAATGATAATGATTAACAATTGGAGACAAAAATTTACAAATTTTGATAATGAATGAAAATAACTGAGATGTAATGCTAATCATTCTCTTGAATGATAATGATAAAGATTATTGACAGTGGCTATTAATTGATAGACAACATGTGAAACTTTTGACAATTGCCATTGATAACTAGGAAATTATCAAAGAAATGATGAGCAATGGCTCACTAGATTGACAATGCTGTATATGACTGACAATGACTTACAGTGGTTGACAAGAAATGGGATGACAATGCTTGCTAATGAATGATAATGAATGACCCTGATTGACAATGAATGCCAATGGTTGACAATGGTTGACAATGGTTGACAATGGTTGACAATGAGCATCTACACATGGATCACGTCTAGTAGCAAAGGGGACTCAACTGACATGTCTACAAACCTCCACGGCATCTACCCAGTCCCGGACGTTGATGAAGGATCTCTCGTAGGTGCAGTCGTACAGAAGCAGAACACCGTCAGCTCGCCGGAAGTACGACTTTGCTATGCTTCGGAATCTGTGAAGTGAGTCATTTAGTGAAATCATATCAAATATAATATTTTAATATCATACCATATCGCATCAGTAAAACAGACCACACTAATCCAAGGAATATAAAACAGCAAATTTAATGAGGAAAATTTGACATTAGGGTCAGGTAGAATTTTGGAAAACTAAGATAAAGTTTGTTAGTTGCCGATATTGGATATTTCTTATGATGCCCATACCTCTCCTGTCCTGCTGTGTCCCAGAGCTGGAGGGCGACCGTCCTTCCATCAACCTCGATCACCTTGGTTTGGAAGTCAACACCTGTACACAGAATATCATTTGTTAATCAGGCATGGTCTTCCTTACACATGAAATAACGTTCTTTGTCATTAGTTACATATGTATATTTGACATATCTGGTATTCGCTGCCCTTCCTTTGAATGGATAGATGTTGCATAACAACACACATCTCGCAGACATGGATCAGATCATACATGGGCCATTTTCAAGAGAGGTTTCAATTAAAGTAAACGCTCAATTAGCAATTACTTTTAAACCTCTCTTGAACGCGATTGCTCAATGTAGCGCTACGTAGCACACATCGAGGAATTGTACCGTGTCGTTCAGGAGAGAATGAGCGCTACTTGAGCGCTACTTGAGCGCTACTTGAGCGCTACATTGAGCGATCAATGAGCAATTATTAGCGCTCGCCGTTATGGAACGGAGGTTCTTACTTAAATGGACATTTCAGAACTAGTTACGGTGAAGGAATGCGGAGTTCAATGGATAGCCATGAATGTATAGATTCAATGAATGATACTAAAATCATTATCAAACTACTTGTGACATATTGTGATATAAATTGATGTTATTACTTGCATGATAAGTATTAGTATATCATTTCCGAAAATCTCTAAAACAAGCGATACACCAAAAACGTAAACATAAATAAAGCCGTCTCAGACTCCAATTTCTATACATCTGTCTATGAACAACCAAACGGTTTAGTCGCACAATCTAGCCAAAACCTTTCTGTAGGCTTATCTTGGTCGGCAATACATTTAAGGAAAATACCATCTTACCTGTGAAGATTTTTTTCTACTGTGTTTACATAGACATTGTTATGGGGTGATATAGATCGGTAACGATTAACAACACATCAGCTAAAAATATTTTACAATGTCGATGGCAATTTCCCTGGATCTAATGTTGATGTTGGAGGAGATGACATTACATGGAACACATGGTCTTACCTAACGTGGAGCTCAGGTTGTTGACGAATTTGCCTTTGCAGAGTCTCATGATGAAGCTAGACTTGCCCACGGCTGCATCTCCAGCTAAAACTACCTTGTACATCCTCTCTGGTTCCTTGCTGACTTTCATTGTCATCATCTGCAATTGGAAGAAGCAGTTTGTGTTAGTATACTTATAACCATCTTCCAATAGCATTGGCGATATCTGCTTGCAAATTTGACATCCCTTTGCTATATTTCTAGCAAAAATCCGAGCCTCTCCCCCGTTATTTTCATGATTTCCTGGTAGCAAAATTATCCCTTCAGCAAAGCCTTGTGATATTCAAAGATTAATGGCACACTTCGTTTATGTTATGATTTTGTATAGACACAATGTAAATACTAAACGAGCTACCATGTAATATTATTTTCAACAAACATTTTTATCGCCCATAGTTAACATTTGTTTTTCATATGATATATATATAGACCGAAATGCATAAAAATCAACCCACGTGATCTGAGGACATAGGAACTTGTCTTCTCGAAGAACCCCGGTTGCCTTTAGGGGATCGGTTGTTACCGCCATCATTAGTGGCGAGAGAACGAAGACTGCCACGTGACCCTCTGCTACCGGAAGAGCTGAGTTTCTTGCTCTGCACAGACCTGAAGAGGTCCCCGTCTGTTCTGTCTATCATTGTCTCGGCGTCTGTCTCCATCTCGTCGTGCGACTCGTACTCCTGGGACAGGACGGAACAGATTTGATATTTATGTTTCGCAAATGGATTTAGCAATACTTTATTATGTAGCTGTAGATGCCACATCCACATTCGACAATCGGAAGGTAGTGACCATCTGCAACCGGTGAGTACCACGAAGCGAGAAAAAAACGGATTGGTAATCAAAATGAACAATGCTTGTACAGACTTTCCCGGTGACAATTTAGCACATCAACTTTGATATTTTCAGAGTTCATTCAGTCAGAAACTATAAACATGTGATATTGGCACAGCAGTGTATTGTTTACCTCCTCCTCCAGGACGTGTCCGGGTTTGAGTCTCTTGTACCTCCTGTGGTTCATACGGACCATCTCCCCATCATAACTCATACACTCAGACTCGGTGTCAGGCTCGTTGTAGTCTCGCATTGTGGAGTGACCGCTGTCTGAAAAGCCCAAAACTGAAACGTAATGATTGCGTTTCAGAAGTGGAACCTTTACCGTGCAGAGGGTGCGACATGCAGACAGACAGTGCTGGACGTGCTCATGCAGTGCCTGGTTGAACCTTTAGTTACTATATAGATACGGCTGGATAGGAATAGGTTCCTGGGATAACCAAGTTCCTTCTAGCAAGATCATATATCGATACATATCCTAACATTGTTATAAAGTGTGTAACGTTAAGTTAAATTTTCTAGGTAAATATATACAAGACTGTGTAACGTGCTCAAGTGTTTATGTATAATGAGACATGAGAAGTGTTTTACAGTTCATTAGTTTGATTTTCTATGTCAGTCAATATATAGAACCTGTTTCTAAAATGCTTCTGAAATATGTGAGACAATGTGACATATATAAAATACTAGTGTCAACCAACAGTGTGACATGCAATGTGTAAAAAAAAAATGCAATGTGATTCAATGCCAAATTTAAGAACATATTATTACAATGTGCATTTATAAGAGAACATGTAATTAATAAATAATGTAATATGAAATTTAAAGTAAATGAATACAGCGAGTTCATATATGACAACATATATATATATATATATATCAGAACCGTATATCCCGACACCATCATAAAAAGCAGTCATATGTTAACTTGGTAGATTTCATAGAAGTCAAACATATGCAGTTATTTCCCTTCAACTAATATCAAGCGAGGTAGAATGTTCAACTTAGACTGTGAGTTTACGAGCGCTTCAGTGCTTAAGTATTCCAGTGAACATGAATAGCAGTCACCGTAAAGGTTAATAACACAGTAATTAATGAAACAGAAACTACGATACTTTGAAATTTGAAAGTAAGTTAAAGAAATGAAGTTTTCTTTTACATTTCGAATAAAGTGGATAGGACCTTATTTCAGCTCAATATCCAACAGACATGTTTCATATGACGAGACAAACATCACAAGGACACCACGTGCCAACATGCAGACTACACAAGGACTGTCAAACCACATGTATATAATGTCAGTGAAAGATCACGACTTCATCTTTTAGCTAACAATGTAACAATGTGACGTTTTATAAACTCTGATAAAGAATCTTAAAGAGACGGTACGATCGAGTAGTTTTCGTAGTTCTAAACGAAATTCGTAAATATAATCCCATTTGTGCATTTATGTAATTAATGCAAGATTTTTAAAAATTAAATCATTAATTCATTGCTCAAGCTGTATTATGAAATATTAACTGCATCAATGAATAAACGGGAATGGATATATTTCGTCTGGCACAAAGAATACCCAAAGCAGAATTCTCAATGACATTTAAATGAGCTTTATTAACAATTATGTAGGTATCAATTTGCTCCGCACGGTTTGTACTTTGCAGTTCTATTAAATCTTAAGGTGTTTTCATAACAGTGCACTTTTACAGTAAGCGATAGTCCTATTTTGTTATGTCCGTTACAATCAGAGCACGATTGGCCATACAGCAAGGCAAAGATTTTTTAGTTATGTACATGTAGGCATGTACGTTCAAGGTTGTGCGGGAAGATTGTACTAAAGAACTCGGAGATGAAGAGAAAAACTAAATATTTCATTTTTATATTTCAAACATATTTGCCGGCTCAACGTTAGACCAACATCCAGTGAGTGCATGATTATCACCAGAGTATGACTCGCATAGAAGACCCCTCCAGACCCCACATAGCCCCCACATAGCCCCACAAAGACCACACACAGACCCTGAGAAGAGTGATGCATGCTTACTAGTGGTCTTACCGATTTCCTCGGCCACACTATCATCCTCGCAACTCTCCAACTGTCTCAGTCTGCGTGCTGCCATCGTACCAGCGTAGTTCTCAGACACACACAGCTCCTCGGCCAGCGAGGAGTTAACGCTGAGAGCGCGGTGGAACGGGATGGGGCTGTTGGAGGGTTAACATGACGTTAAGATATGATATACTTTCAACTCTATCCTGATGGGATGATAAAACACGTGGTAAAGTATTTGCTTATCATAAATATACATGTCTATTAAATGGGGAAGGGCTGGTAACGTTGTGTTATAGAAATACGTAAATGTCAGCTCTGTAAGCAATGGGTTCACGTTTTGACGTTATAGATCTTCATTTGTTGTAAATAGTTCAATTGTGAAAATTATACAAGTTCATATACGTTTAATGTAGATGAAGATGTGGAAGGGCTAATAATGTTTTATAATGAATATGATTTGTCAGTGACACCTGTCTCAGGAATGGATGAATCGGTACATGTCTAGATTAAATAGAGACACCACATCGTTCATTCTTCAACAACGGAACGGAATTTCAAATAATTGCAGATATTACATTTTGATAGGAGATGATTAAATTAGGTGTCAGTGTACTGTTATCACACGATGCATGATTTCTGAGTTTAATTAAATATATTTACATTATCTAAAAGTTCTTGATAGCTGATTATAAAGACATCCTACCTAGGTGTTTCAAAGTAGTCACTCATGACGGAACCCTTCCTGGGGGGTCGGGGAGACGCACTATGGGCACTAGCTCCAGACTGCAATAATAAACATCAATTTCTCGGGGTTACTTTGTTTGCCTCTGAATCAAGGTTATGTTAGATTTATATTACAATACGCTGTCAAATATTTCTATGTTCGTTCTATTTTAAATACGGTAATTAGGAGTTAACATCATCTCCATTTAACACTTCAATTATAAAATTACAGAAATAGAAATATTCAAATAAAAGTTGCATATATAAAAGTCGATGATATGGTTCTTGCTATCGTTACTCGATGAAATGGTCGAAGCATTTAATTGATAGTGTGCTTATCTTTCTAAAATATTTAAAGATGTTATCGACATCAAATTATACAAAGTGATCAGTTGATATATTTGGTTAAGGTATTTAGTAGGTAAAGAATCACGATGCAAGTGAAGATACGTACGTCGTTAGACAGAGTCCTTTTATGACATGTAAGTTTGATGTGTGAAGATTCAAGCGCTTCTCGAAGATCGTCGTTTGTGTCGTGAAGTCTCTTGTTGGCATCGCTACAGAACAAACATTTGTAGTAAGTTATTTACATTACAATTCGTTAAATGGGACTATTAAGGAAAAGGAGTTATCATTGTTGAATCGAAATAACCATTGCGGTTATAGATTACTAAAATACATTGGAGGGGAGGGGAGGGGGAGGGGAGGCTCTCTTGGATTTAAAGACGTTTTAAAGAGTATTTCACTTATATCAAGGCGGTTAGTATTATTGCAGAGAGAAAGTCCGCAACACCATTGTGGGTTTACATTGCTATAATGCATTGGAGGTTGTAGGTATGATTAAACAAAGTCAACATTGGCTTTTGGATATTGTCTTATGACACGAAAAGCATAAACGTAAAATCGCAAAAAAGAAGCAAAGGATATTCATTGTACTCACTGTAACATATGTAGTTGACGTGTCAAGTTGTCTTGTTCTTTCACACAGTCCATCACAGTTTCTTTCTCTCTGTGTATGAAAATAACATTTTAACTTTATATCACGTAATTTATGTTACTAAGTATCGACTGTGAAGAATGGAATTATGTTATGTATTATAAGTGCTTACCGGGTAAAAACAATACTTTTTATTGTTCTGTTACTCACACTCACTCTTAGAATATTGTTCACTAAAGTGTATGCTATTTTTCATCCGTTTGATAATTTTTTTAAAGTTGCTTTAAAACGAAACTTTGGAAGTTTTAGTTATATCTTAGAGGCCCTTTTTCATTTTTTTCGTTTTTATCGTTCTTAATAGAACACAGAAACAGAACCAGTGCGCAAATCAATAAGTCTATAGTATAAGACGACAATATATATTGCTGAGAAAGGTGACATATGTTATGAAAGGATTGTGTAGGCGTTTATCCTCTCTGTTATTTTATCACGTTAGTCACATTGGGTCGGGTCTAGTATCAGGACCAATATACATAATGGGGCTTAAACTTAGATCTAAAATCAGTTTTTTAAAACCCTTTCCAATTTTGCAGGATATATCAAAACTACTTTTTAGTCAAAAACAACTTGTGATTCACACAATGTAAATGCTGTCTCAATTAATATTCTCTCAATGTAGGAATCTTAAAATGTATATGATTCGCATACATTGATTCGTTCAGGTTGACTGTACCAATGTAACTCTATAATGGAAATATATATATGCGTGTAATCATGTTGCTATATCGGGGGTAGTTATCCACTACACTCTACTTTAAATCCCCTGTCTGTGTTAGGGCGCGTATGACTCCGTTTATTCAAAGCATGTACAATAAATGTAAATATTTCTCGATTTTAATTGGCTAGTTATTTTAGCGTTACGAGTCTTACAAAATCAGGAGATTTGAAAAGAGTACAAATACCATGATGAAGGAGGATGAGTTATATAAGGACGGGAGTGAACTCACAGCTCGCACTGCCTCACTTTGTCCTGGTGCTGTTGTTTCAGTGAGACCAGCTCACTACGGACGAGTGCCAGGTTAGTCTGTGTGTCGGTCAGCTCACTCTTCAGTGCTCTGTTCTCCAGCGAACAGTCCTCTAGACGAGTCTTCAGACCCACAATATACTCCTCCGTCTCTCGACCCACCTTGTCTATACCCTCCTGGTAAACACAATGATGCTTAGTTTTATATTGTTTAGAAGTGAGTGTTCCTATAACGTCGTTTATATGTCCTGGCGATTTACTTACCTCAAGCATTTGAGGATTAATTGCGTTATAAGAAATAGTTTTAACTGTTTTCAACACACAGATTTTACGAAATAGCAGTTTTACATATATACATGCAGAGAAAATTAATGTAAAAGTGTGTAAATAAATTTCATTGTTTAAAACTACTGCTGTATTGCATATGGTTTAAACATATTTATTCATGAAATACATGGATCGGATTGGTCAACAAGCTCAGTTGAGCTTATGTAAAGACCGCTCCAAAGTACATACATACATATATTAAACATTGTCATGACAGGAACAACAATAAAAAAACAAACTAACATATGGTTTGAAATAATAAGTGTTTAGACAATATAATCAACAGTGTTGTTTAATTGATTAATGATGGTTCGATACATTTATGACGCTTGCAGTCAGAATCACTTGTTTGAATTGGTATGTGGTTATACTAAACAAATCTTTTAGTTTCTATTATAAATCGGTGTACTGATTTTAAAATTTCAGTCATGGTTGCAGATCTCAAGGTAGAGTTTCCGAATAGGATTGTTTCCAATGAAAAGCCATTAGTATAATAAAATTTGTTTGTTCTTATTGAATCAAATCTTGAACACACAAAGAAATAGTGAAGTGCGTCTTCACTGGCGTGACCACAAAAACAATCCGCTTTATCTATGATATGTCTTTTGAGTTTGTCAGCATTGAGATCACTACATCCATTGCATATCGGTTGCCTTAAAGTTTATACATGTATTTTGAGCCCTTTTATGAAACATTTCACTCACGCTCTGCATCCGCTTGAGGTTCTGTTGAAGCATGTTGATCTCGGCGTCCAGCAACTGTTTCACTTCATGCTTCTCCTGATCAGCC
The DNA here is from genome assembly GCA_936450465.1 of Gibbula magus. Lineage (NCBI taxonomy): Eukaryota > Metazoa > Mollusca > Gastropoda > Trochida > Trochidae > Gibbula > Gibbula magus. The sequence continues at coordinate 21,329,898 of OW388304.1, forward strand.
TTCTCCATCTCCTGTAAACAACAAACTCTTCCTTCAACAACAAACTCTTCCTCAAACAACGAACTCTTCCTTCAACAACAAACTCATCCTTCAACAACAAACTCTTCCTTCAACAACGAACTCTTCCTTCAACAACAAATACTTCCTTCAAGAACACTTTCTTCCTTCGACAACAAACTCTTCCTTCAACAACAAACTCTTCCTTCAACAACAAACTCTTCCTTCAACAACAAACATTTGCATTATTGCATTATGTAAATTCAGATGCTCCAATCAAAAACTGTTAATTTAGGAAGGACGAAAGACTTGTATCCCTTTTGTATCGTACCAGCAACGGAGTCGGAATATCATTTCTGTATGGAATATGACTTTTATAATAATCATCGCCAGAGCTTACTCCCTAAATATTATATTCAGTATACTAATATGCGTACATTTCTACAACTTATGTCATCAAATAATACTTCCATTGTCAATAACCTAGCTAAATATGTATTTCTAGCACTTAAGGTTTCTCAACTGTAATATCTCTAGCCTGTAATTATACGGCGCTTCATTAACATTTTGCATTCATATTGTATGTACTTGTATAATGGGCCGATGGCCGCTTTACGGAAATAAACACAGCTTCTTCAACAACAAACTCTTCCTTCAACAACAAACTCTTCCTTCAACAACAAGCTCTTCCTTCAACAACAAACTCTTCCTTCAACAACAAGCTCTTCCTTCAACAACAAACATATCCTCCAAATAGTGCACTCGCTTGGTAAACATACTGTATTAATCTAACTTTCAAGCAAACTACAAGTATAATTCATGTTGTAAGGTTTTTTTAAATGTTTATAATCAAGAAAAGAGCATGTGATAGCAGTGCCATAATTGCCACTGATATAGTAATAAAGTAGGTTATTTTGTATAAACGCCAGAGTAAGAAGGTTATCCTTTTCAGCTGTCAATCTCGTGTTCATGAGAATGTATACCGGTCATATGATCTTGTTTAATCCAATCAAAAGCATATCGCTTAAATTTCAAAGTAACTTAGGTACTAAGGATGAGAAAACAAAATGACATTTTTCTTTGATATTCATGACGCTACTGACATGATGTGAAACACATAGAAAAATGTATACTTGTATTATGAATAGATTGATTTTACAACATAAGTTACCTAACAGCGGTGTTTACAAAACCATTTACTATTATAATGCATACTTCTATCTGCATACAGAAACAGGAACAGGAAGTTGACTCGTCCAGGTGCAACATTATGAAATTTAATCAGGCCTTACGTTTTCCCAGGAAAATATAACTATATGGAAACGTAGGTTCGCGTAAAGCTATTCATAAACATAAAAGATAAATTGATTATTATTGTTTATGTCTCATTAACTAGAATATTTAAATTACCGATTCGAATTATTCCTTATATTATATTATTATTTAACGCTTGTTAATCAACACCAGCGAATGTAAAATCTACAAAAAATGCAATGTACAGCTAAGTAATAAATAACAATCATTTTGGTTAAATGATGATCGACTTTTGAATGTGAAATGGTTACAGTCAATTTCATCAATAATGCTAAACAACACATGTCCTTTTTATTTTAGATCAAAGTTAAAACTCTCAATGATAAAAAGTATTCCATATTCCTTTTCATTTTAAATGCAAATGGAACACTTGCCATTTCACTTATATTTAATCATAAAATATCACGAAGTGTTGTTAATCAGCTACAAAAACAGACATGAAGTGCATACAAATATTACCATATGACAAAGGATGTATAGATTATATAGGTGTGTTTCATATTATGTTGCAGGAAATCCATATATCTGCCAGCCCTGCGTTATAACACTCGCCAGCTGTGTACCTGTATGATTCATTGCTGAGGTAGAACTTCTCCGCAACTATTTCATGTCCAGGTGTCAATAAGATATGAATTAATTGGAATTAAATTGTTGTTTTCTTTGACCAGCGATGACAATATCAGTTGCGGAGACATCTGCCCTATTTTCTTTTGTTTAAGGTCATGTGGACTTTAGTTATATATTTATCAAGAGGTCAATACTATATATCGAATATGTAATTCTTTATGTGTTGTTTTTTCTGTGGCTATAGGTGACATTGAACTCTAGAGGAACATCTGTCCTATCCCATGTGTTTGAGGTCCTGTGGACTGGACTTACGTAAATGTAGTTTATTGGGTTTGATACAATGTGACGTGTGAGTTGAAGTTTTACGTATTGAAAGAAAAGTATCCCCTGCGATGTTATACATGTTCCGTCACATGACACAAACGGTAATTCTAAACTGTAACGACTAGTAATTATTTGCTAAAAAGCATGATCACATTTCAAACTTCAACCATTTGTGTCATTATATTTATATCTTGACGCTTTTTTAAAAATCGAATGCACAGTATTGCACAATATTGCCTTTCCTCAAACATCAAACCTGTTAAAAGACCTTGTGTGCACATTTTAATGACCGTAGTCATAAGAGTGGAATGTTCATCTGTTTTTTATTACGTTCAATATCAGTGTCTACATTTACAACATACACTACAAACACGTACCGTCGTTAGCTATGAAATATTTAGTACAAACATCTCGAATACCATAACTAATAAGTGTGAATGTCAGATTGCCAGAAACACGTGTATTCACTCTTCATTGTTATTGAAACATATTGGTAAGTATTACAATGCACAGGCATCTTGAACAGGTGTAATATTGAAGGAGAAACTAGAGGACAATGACACAATAGCCTCACATTTAACGACGCCAATTATAGGTACATCCATTGTGTTGATATGGGTCAAATTTTCCAAACGATATAAATGGTGTGTTCTTACCGAGAAGTGCTGACTTTTACCGAAAATTACAATTTTGATGGTGGTCGACTCAGTATAATGACGATATAAAGGTAAAACTAGTGATTTCTGAAATACAATTTAGAATTTCCAAGTAACAAATTGGAATTACTGCAAGTTCAACAACTTCTTATCTCTGATTTCATCACTGCTCATCGACAACAAGAACCTCTTTGCTGCACAAAGAAAACATGTTCGCAATGTTATTTATTCAAAACGTTTAGCAAGTATAACGTTAAATTTAATTATTACGTTTTTAATTGAAGGGGTGCATTCAAGAAGGGCACATATGCTATGTTACTCGAGATGTAGAACGACAATTTATGCACGTTCATAGACTCAATCGAAGCATTATCAATGTATTGACCAACATTGATAACTGACTAAGTTGAACCGCTAAATTCATCACCGTAACATTCCCACTTTATTGTATCACAGAAACATAAGAGCATATATCCAGGGCACATTGAAATAGTGCTGACATCTTGTCTTCTCTTGACTTCTAACCTGCTACTCCGATAATTCGTGGAGTCAAAGATGCCAACATTAAGTTTGAAACTTCTGTATCTTTATTACCGTTACAACTCCTGGAATGTTGTTTCCGGGATACCAACAGTATATATTACTTTCAACTACAATAAGTTACTCACCTCCTTTTTGACTCTGTCCTCCACCTTCTGCATCTGCACGTCCATCTCGTCCTCAAGACTCCGCAGATGTCTCTCATGCTGCTCCTTCTCTCTGTAACATCATCATCATCATCATTATCATAATCACCATCATCATAATCATCATCATCACCACCACCACCATCATCATCATCATCATCATCATTACCACCACTACCACCACCATCATCATCATCATCAGTACCACCACAATTATCATCATCATCAGCAGCAGCATAATCATCATTATCATTATCATCGTTATCGTCATCGTCATCGTCATCATCATCACCTTTATCATCATCACCACCATCATCATAATCATCATCATTACCACCACCATCATCATCATCATCATAATCATCATCATCATCATTACCACCACAAGCACCATCATCATCATCATCATTACCACCACCATTATCATCATCATCAGCATAATCATCATTATCATCGTCATCGTCATCAGCATCATCATTGTTTTTTAATTGCTTCTTATATGGAGATAGTTATGGCAAAATACCATCATTACCATCGTTATTATTACTGTCAATAAGTTTCATCACTATCCTTATCAACATCGCAGTAATAATCATAATATCATTTCCGTAATAATCATTACAGTCACGACCATTAATAATTCCGCCATTGCTATCGTCACCATCACTGTACAATAGTGTCATCTTATCTTGTTTTAAATACCGTGGACATCAAATCACCGCCGTCATTAAAGTAAACATTTTATCAATATCGCCATCATTATCGTAGTCGTTGCTTTCTTTGTGTTTATCAAGTTCACCATCGTTACCATTCATCATTTGGTAATATCTTCCAAGCATCGAGATACCAAAAAGGTTGATATGTTCCTCAATACAGTCAACATTTTGAATACCTAACAATGAACCAAGGGAGTAATGCCATGCATCCAGTTATCACCTCAAGGAACTATATCTGCAATGTCTTACAACTCGGGTGTTCAAGTACAGGCCAAGTTCAGAGCAAATAGGTTGCGCAACAGAGATGAAACGACCAGTTTTCCCTATGCGCGAACGTAGGGGAAACGGGGCGTTTCATTTCTGTTGCGCAACATATTTGCGCTTAACTTGACCCGTGCTTCAAAACACAATTGTGATAAACAACAAAGGTATATACAATGTACAATTAATGAGTAGTTCCAATGAAATTCAAATTCTTACTTCTTATAGGTTTTCTCGAGTCGTTCATTTTCCTGTTGGTAGACTCTCACGTCCTTGATGACACTCAGGATGATGTTCTCGAACTGTGTCAGGAGCTCGGGGCAATCGTTTTCGTGCAGTTTCTGGTACAGATCGCATACCTGCTCCTGGCTGTAACATAAGCAATGTGGATAAGAATATAAAGTGACCTTGTGAACATATTTGCCCCCATATAGTCGCATAGTAAGCAATGTAATTATGCGTGCTGAAGAAATAAGAACAAGCAGTTGTCACTAAAGTGACATGATCCCCCGCCGCAAATTAATATTTCAAAAATAATGTCAAGATCAGCAAAATAGACTGGGCCCTGGCCCTGTGTAAGATAATGATGAGAATCCAATGACAGTTCTCGGGATATCGATTCATCTAGCAAGCTGTACAAATCAAAATATTCGAAGTTCCGCTGTGACCTTGGGAATAATGTCAAGGTCACCAAAATCTAACCAGCCCTTTGTCTTCCCTAGGAGGTGTTTCGTGTAAGATATGATGAAATTCCAGTGAACAGTTCTTGAGATATCCCGCTGAAAAGAGTACAATGAAAAAGTCTCGTTGTGACCTTGAAATGAAGTCAAGGTCACAAAACTCTGTAGGAACATTATTCTTCCTGTTAGTCTATGTGATAAACCTACAAAATATGAAAAGAATCCAGAGAATAGTACTTGAATTATTCCATTTCGTACAGGTACAGACGGGCGAACGCAGCCAAATACTATATCCCCCGGATATTAAAGTGATTTGATGTGTTTCATAGAACGACTTTTTTTTCAAATTCAAATAGGCTTTGTTTCATACAACGACTTTTTTTCCAATTCAAATTGGTTTTTCTGTTAAGTAAGAGTGAACATTGAACGATATCGTATTTCTTGGAAGATTATTTAGTAGATCTAATATACAAGCAAAACTAATTCGTAACTTTTTTCCTTCTGCAAGTGTAAGTAATTATAATCTTCAATAGTCTTAAGTAAAAATAAACCTTTTAAGGCGCTCCACTTTTGTATTTGCTCCCTTTGACTCTTTTAACGAATTACATAAAACCCTGTTTTTGTTGCCTTGTAATAAAGTGGGACGCTGGGTGGAAGTACAGCTTTAAATCAACTTTTTTTAACATGTCGCTTCCTCTATCTGAAGGGGCGACCTGACACTTGCATATTTTTTTTAATAAACTTTGCACGATATATTAGACGAACGCTTTTGCAACGTTATAAAAGTGGAAGCAAACATGTTTATTGTTGAAGTTATCATTTGATTTAGTAGCATGTTAGGTATTTGTTTATTTACATCGTCGCTGTACACATCTGCAGGTTGACGCAAGGTTCAAGAATGTTCTCCTCGACAGTGACGTCACCATCAGAGAAACAGTTTCGATTATTTGGCTGCTGATGTTCATTCACTTTGTATTCACACCTGTTGCAATATTCGTGGTTTGTTTCCATAACAACATCGCCTGACACGATATCGATCTATCGAAAATCCTTCCGCAGTTATCTCCCTTCGTCGTGCATTACCACAAAAGATCGTGGTTTACATTTATACTTCTTCAGGTTGGGAGTTGTTTAAGTCAATTCTACGTATACGTTTATCTACAACAGACGTAGTTATCTCCCTTTATAATAACACCCATCATATCTAAGGTTGTGACTGACTCAGGTTGAAGGGTTTAATAACTCAAACCTACGCAAATGCTATAGGTTAGACTGCAACTACCTACTTTCAGGGCCGTTTGTATTGAGGCACCAGCTGTTAAATGTCTGTCTGTTGGAATGTTGCAGAACGAAAGAGTCCTCGAGTAATATAAACTTATTATTGATCTATCATATACATACATACATACATACACATATCGTGCTCTCAATAATTAGTCTGTCAATCTATATGCAGCAGGGGGCATTGTGCTACTTAGAAAAGAGAGTTTGTGGTGTACAAATATTTTGTTTCTGTTAACGAAATAATTATGTATCAATGGTGTCTCATTTCTGAAACGTTGATATGGTGAACATTGTATTTGGACATGAATTGATTAGTGTATAAATATTATTTTACAAATTCACTTCCAGAATATAAATAAATAATTATTGTTTTTCAACATAAAAGTTAAATGACACATATTCAATACTCCTTTACCTGTTCAAACATACAAGCATAAAATCAGTAATGATCTTTACAAGATTCATTAGCCAGATGTGTAAACAACAACGTTTATCATATCAACGACACTGTTAAAATATAGTTAAGTCATTGGCGTGTTCACTTTAAGGCGTTGCACGTTTTCTTTGCATATTACTTTTCTAAAATATGCACTTTATTATTAAAGTTTACACCATATATCGTTACGCTAGAGGGTAAAATATCTCATTACACAACCCGATAAGCTGTATCCATAGAAAACGGTTATCTGTATTGGAAGAACATGGTGCGCCAAGTTTGTCGGACTATTCAGTGCGAGAGGTAGATTTGTAGGTCTCCTGCGATTTTGAGAGTTCTGACAGCAAGATAGTTGACCATTCCATCATTGCACCATATTCTAATAACTTCAAATAACTTGAACTCCCTTCGAGCAGCCGAAACATGCACATTCGTTTATTGATTCAGTGGTACTATTTAGCCATTGATAACACTTACTTACTTTTTTGTGAGATCACTTTTTTTCAGTAAGAACTGCGTACTACGGTACCTTAAAGGAATTCTAACCTCAGGCACAGTCCCCGAGTTTATCTTCATTTAAAGAGGCTGTAGCACGGTTATCAAAAAAAATATTTTGTCAATTTTCCCAATTATAATGATAGTTTATGTCATTTATATTTACTTTTGAGGGTAAAACATCGTATTACACAAACACATTATCCGTTGTGGTAATAACGGTGTTGCGTATAAAGCAAACATTGCATTGCGGCCATTTTAATGTGAACACATTTCGAATTACAAAAACGATTTCCATAGCTTTACCGAACCATGTACAAACATTTTTTAACTTGATTTTCCGGGAAGGGAAGGGTCTTTACTATTGGTGACATTATTTTTCAAATATATTTCATCGACTCATTTGAGCGAAAAAACGTGCTACTGCCGCTTTAAGATATGATGAGGCTCCACTATCTTGCTTCCATTTTAAATTGCTGACATGGCTAAATATAAATTTACTGTATATATATATATGGTTTTGAAGTCAGTATTCACAGTTTTTATAGTCTTTACATTCAAAGTTGTGATAGTATTATTAAGGAGAGATAGGTCCCAGAAATCGAACTCACATACGGTAACATTTTGCGACAACAATGTATAGTCGTGAATAAATCTCAAAATATGTGCATTACATTTTTAGGAGGCAAGACTACAAGCTAAATACATATGCACAGACGTCGATCCCTCTAGTTAAACACAGGAGGTACACACACTGTGTACAGGGGGTGCTCTAGTGGAGTCGGCATGCTGTGTGACAGTGTTAATTAGTTACTGTTTCCTGGTGTATAGCTATTAACAGTCTATCATGAATATTTAGGTTGCAGAAATTCTGCGACAACTGTTTGAAAGCCATGTTGGTGTCATTATTTCAAGCTTAATAAGGACACTCACATAGGCGATTTTAATACGTTGTGGCTAAATACTGTAATAAATCTTCCATACTCCACTGTTTTCGGACATCAAAGATGACAAATTAAGGAAATGCGATTGTTTGGTAAAAGTGATAAGTGCACAGTTGCTGGTATGAACAATATGACAGCACATACATTAGACTTAACATCATTCTGAAGTGCTGATATTATGAAAAGTAAAACTCGATACATTTTCACAGAGAATATGACTAAAACATCAATAAACCGATAAACGTTAAAATTTAAAATGGTATTACTCTTGATATAACAGTATGATTGTTACTAGTGTTGGGTTCTCGCAAGGAATGTATGTTAACAACGTTGTGATGTACAAGTTTAATTTGGCCACAATAGTAGGGTGGTCTCTTTAACCACCGGTGTTACGTACGTACGGCCACATATCGCACTGACAAGGTATTAGTACTAAGTAACACTGCAGTAGGCGTGTATGTAGACAGTAGTTACGAGTCTAGTTGACTTCTACACTGAATCACCTCTAGCCTTGAGCTAACCACAATGTTACATCAAGTCGACAATTAGCACCTGGTTTACCTAATAACTAGACGTCATGTGGCGTGGAATGTGTGATCAGACCAGTTACCTTCAAACAAGACGGCAAACTCCAGCAACGTTATCCAGGTGAAAAGAATAATCCAAAGTCATGTTTCAATAACCTTTAAGGAGACAGCACGGCGAGTTTTTATGAAGTCAATGGTTCATATGTGACGTTAATGTTATATACAATCCTTCCCAGCAACATGTTCCAATACGTAAATAATTATAGCATGAATGTAGAAACTGGAGAATACTCTTGAATGTCGATACCCCACAGAATAACCTGATAGTAATGTTCCTTTAACCCTGAGTCAACCCTTGACCAACGGTGCTAGTCTGTCACTAGTTGGTATAGCTTTCGCCGTTGGTCTGGTTAAGGCCCGCACATAATCTACAGTGTAAATAATAAATCAGTTATTTTTCGTGGATTGGTCAACTTTTACAAGGGGATAACCGGTCTCCAGTGGTGGCGATATGTCAGATTTCGTACATTCTCAGCTACGTAAAGATGAACAATTCCTTAAATGTAAAGTCCGCCTACGAGGTGTAATTTACAGTGTCAAATTGTTCGAGAAGCGATCAGGACCTTTATCGAATTACCGCACTTATTGGATCATCCATAATAAAGTCCTACCTTCGAATACGGTAACCATTTATTCGGAACAAATTTAATTCGGCTCTAGACATTTTCGATTTCGGACTCTGTGATGACACACTCGTTCATTTATTACCCGGGCTAAAGTCCTTTAGATAAACGACTAAATGGTTTATATATGTGTGTGGGTGTGGTAACCTTGTTACTGAGATTTATATAGCAGCGCTAACAATATAAATCAGGGGCTTAGATTCTACTTTAATTTATTACCAAACTCTGTTTTTATAATTCTACATTTATTCAGGGTCACACATGAAGGTGATCCTTTATATCATTCGCGATTAATTTTTGACACAGTTATGCTTGTGCATCTCATAATATATAATGCTTTAACATATATGATATTTTAGTGTTTAAATCAGTCATATACATTATGTATACTCGATATAAATGTTTAGATTAAAAAGTCGGATCTATCTCTTAAAAGATCTGTCTTAGGAATCTTGGATTTAATCAAGCGTAAGCCTCTTCCTTTTAATATCCTAGAAATTAACAACAGAAACATTACAAGATAACCTATATTCGTAAAATCATCTGATTAAATGCATACCTTATGAATTTTGTTTTAACAGAGTGTATTTTAAAATAAAAAGAAACGGAAATGTTTAAATATGAGTATACATGTAATTATTTACAATTGCACGGTAATACATGTTTAAAATGACCATTATCCTATTGAAATTATGAGTGACCCACATCGGATTATTTATGTCACATTGACCTTCAGTGGGCGTGACAAAACCCTTAAGACTTAAGTAGTCATACTGTATATTTATACCACTAGCGTGATCTCGATGTGAGTGCCTTTGCGTAGGAAGTACAAATGTTTATGCGAATTATATAGTCTTGTATGAAATACATCAATAAGGATTACACCTACTTTGATATTAATTTATGTGTATATACATGTATACACGTCAAGTTCGTAAAGTTCATAGTAATATGCTCGCTTCGAATTTCATTATATTCTCCAATCTTATAAAACTTACAAGTTACTTGATTCGAAAACGGTATTCAAATCAAAGTTTATTGACACATGTACATATGTAAACTTGTATTACATACGCATCAATGGTAACTTGAGTGAAGACAGACAGACAGAAATGGTATATAAATATCAACTCATTACATAAAACTAAACAATCGAGCGTACACTGAATGTGTGGTTGGTTATCAAGAATCGGAGTTTTATCTTGCATGTATTACATCCAATCATTATAAACAAGACGATTAACTAACTTAAATACCTACAAAACTTATATAACTTCACCGTTAGATCGGCTTAACATACTTACACGGAGTATAGTTAAATCAGCACATTCGGGAAAGTTAATGTTCAAATATCTATGCTTATACCAACTGATATAGCACAATGGACTCGTGTCAAGACGTGCGATAACACACTGCTTGTACCATGTGAATATTTTCGGAAAACTTATATAATAAGACTGGTCTGAGTAACGCTCCCTGCACCACACCTGTCCACTACATATTGTTCGCTGTACTTACAAACCTGTCACGGGCTCAGTTGCATAATGGAGCATTGTCATCTCTTGTTTATGTCCTATTCATCGCTCTGTAGTTCTCTGCTTATATAATAACTATCATATATTGTTGACACCACTTTACCTTTATGCGAAAAGACGCGGAATACGGAGGTTTTTTTGCAAAAATACAAGAAATATGTAAAAGCAAACAACAGCTATTGTGACTAGTTCTATATGATAGTCCTGTATATATTACGCAACCGTGACACAAACTAGAACCCTGTCATGCATGCCTACACTGTTGACAAGCGTATGCATTAAATTCCATATATTTTTCTTACGTCACTCTGCAAAATAAAAGTCACATATACCAATAAAACTTGAACTTACGGTAGTAACTTGACATCGTCCAAATGCAGGAACCTCATGTTTCTAGCTGGCGCTTGTTGTGAACCTAACATTCTCCTACTAAACTGAGGCCGGTCAAATCGCCTGTATTGAAAGGTCCCAAGCGAACCGGAACGACCCAGACTAAAGATCCCACAAAGCACCTGAGGGTCTCTCAAGACGTGCTGGTTGAGTGAAATCATGTGTTCTCACCAGTGCACATTACATGCGAAACTCGTATGTACCTGTTGTTTAGGAGTTTGAGTGCGTCATTGAAATAGAAGGATGCTGGGCGATTTATTTAAACATGTATCTCGGTAAAATCAAAGTTTTAACAGTAACATCAAACTAGGAATGTTAAGATTAAAGATATACATGGTACACAATGTATTGTAATCTGATTGTACTTGATATTGGTGTTATGTGTCATAAAATTATGAAGACGTTTAAGTATTTCATCATCATGTATTAGCTGTTTCTAAACAAATTTTAAATGATTAAATCTGTATTATATAATTCCTTGGGCATTAAATGAAAATGGGATTTAATTCAAATTGGGGTATAACATAAGGTTAACTCCTTATATACAAGTTATATATAGTGGAAATATTTAAAATAAGTTTATCATGTAATTCCTCGCGTATTAAAATAAACTGTGATTGAATTCAAGTTGGAGTATAATATATCCTTGCACACAAGTTGTATTACTTGAAAAATAAATGACTCGGTACATAACATTAATTGAAATGTGTCGCAATGTATTATTATTAGTTTACACACGGTGTATCATCCACTTAATTTCAATAAAGACAAACAGATAGTTAAATTCATAAAAATGTGTTTTCGCGCTTTTATAATATTGTTTTACATCCCACACGAGACCAGAGAACAGGTAATAAATCACATTAATATATTTTATAATGCGTTTCAATTTATGAAAGAGTAGTGTAATTAAGTACACTGTGTCAGGTGTTCGGTTGTCAATATATATCTAGTATTGCCTTTATAAGGCAACTAGATATATACAATCTGCCCTATGCTGTATCTCGTTAAAATGTATCTTCGTCACCATTTGCCTATGATTAAACTAATTTAATTTCAATCATAAAAATTCAAAAGCATGTTTTGTTTCAAACCTCAGAATATCAGTTATTAGAAAGTAATATATAATTATCAAAATTATACACATCATACCATTTATCAGAACATATAAGTCTTTGAATGGCATTTAGAAGTGACAAGGAAGATTTCCTTGATAACATCTTCTTTAATGTGAAAATACACAACATTTCGGGATGTATACTTACTCCTTCATCATGACATTCCACCTGATGAAGGAGTAAGCATATGGCCTGAAACGTCATGTATTTTCACATTAAAGAAGTTGTTATCAAGAAAATCTTCCTACTCTCAGAACGTGTAAGATAACACTTTCATGACAAGTAAATTACAAACCATTCAGCTGGAAATGCATTTATATCCAGATCAGCAATACTCAGTTCTCCAATGTTAGCATTATCATCCGTCCCATGTCGTATTCGAGGTCCTTTGGTTGACCTTTTCTTATTCGGAGTGGAAACGTTGTCGTCTGTCACGTCAAACATAAGATCATCCAGAGTTATCCACCCCTTGTTGCTGTGATCCAGGGAGGAGAATATGATGTCCAGTTCGTCAGAAGAGAAGTTGAGTTTTTCAGAAATCTCTGCAAGTCTTTCTCTGGTTATAGACACGTCTGGATCGTTCAAATTCAACGCTTCACATAGCCTCTCTACGACAGTAGCAGAGGAATCATGTGCCATCCCAGAATAGCGTCTTTTCAATCTCAAAAACGTCTGTAAATCGCAAGCGTGGTGGTGGCATTCCGGATGATATCCACAAAAAAAGTTTAGCAACTCCTTTTAGCTTCGTTAATGAATGAGATACCCATTTCAACGAGTGGCCAGTGTTTGAACAGTCCAAATGTTTAGTTTACCAATAGTTTCAAGAGGCTAACAGTGATCTATTCAGGGGAACACGATAGATAGACTGTGGCCCTGAACGCCTCGAAATTTGACAAGCCCGGGGTTTACACGCGTGACCGAGAAACCTACGTGTATGTAAATATTAAAGCAGACGACACTTTCTACATGGAACGTGTCTGTGGACAGCATACTCTCTTGTAGGTTTTGAATATAGAATTATTTGTAAAATATCCATCATCAGTTTGCGTGAATTATTAGTCCATTAAACTGAATTATTTGGCCCATGCTGATCCAGATTGTGTCTGTCATGGGTCCAAAATCAGTTCAATACCTTTCCATCAAGGGAAACATCATTTCGTGTAGGAATCCTTCAGAGATGTGAAGAGGCAGTGATACTCGGTTCACCGTAAGACCATCCAAGGAACAATCAGTTGGTTATGGATACCCCCGAATCATAAAATGTTCAACCTTTCTGTTGAACCGATGACTTGTTATCACGTCTTGCCATCTGTATCTCAATCCCGAATGACAAATCACTCCCTGGTTGTAAACTGTCCAGGAGGTATGAAGCAGCACGCTGTGACCCTCCAATGATAGTCAGAGTATCAGACTGACCTATAATCTCTTAAAGAGGCGAATCTATCTTGGTTATGCCCCAGTGATCTTGACACTGTTTTCTTAGCGGTATTGCACACACCCACAGTGGGAGAGAGTTGTCTTAGCTGTTAAAACGCTTGCTAGGATAACTACGAATAATCAACGGTGTACTCATATCTAACTTCTCAGGTTGGTTGATGATGTATTCATGCCTTGTTGTTGACAATGTGTATTATTGCTTGTATTAGCCTCTATAATAATGTACTAATCCCGAGTATCACCATACGAGACGGAATGTATCACTTGGTCCACCTGAAGGTCTCCCTGGCTGCAGTGTTGCGGACAATCAATTTGATTCAATAGTTCCAAACATCACTGTTAAATGAGTCAAATGAAAATGAACCTACTATCACACAAAAATGCCAGTTTGTGCCTATACACTTACACATATTTACCACTTAATACACCCGAGAAAGCTGCACGAATCATGCAACCGACGTTCGATGTTGCAGCGGACGCCTTAAACGCAATTTAATTGTCCGTATGCGCCACGTGTTTACTGGTAAGAATGAAAACAAAATGAAATCCACATATGTCGAACATATGTTGAATATTACAATCCCCGGGAAGTTAGGACTGTCACAGCGAACAATAAAATTCAAATCAATTTGACAGACCTACCGGCAGCATCATAATAAAACGTTCATTTGTAATATGGTCTCGGTGTATATTTTTTGTACATGAAATATTATTTATTTGGTCATACATAAACTTTAAGCATCAGATATGATAGTTTATATCTTAGTATTTACAATTAACTTAGTCTACAATTACAAGGTTGTGTAATTACTAAAATAGTTAGTTAATGCCTCATAAAAAATTGAAAGCAAATCCAATGGCAAGGAAGTGGCAAATGTCATCAGAACAGTGAATGACTCGCTGCATACCAATGATGTGAACGTGTGTTCACAAACATAGTGGACATGTCCTGCTCTACATACAGCACCCATCATTCACTGGAACACTCAACACCAATGGCATACAAAGGGATAACACCATCGGTTATGTTGATATGTAAGGTGATATCGGCTTTGAGAAGATGCTTTGAGTCCGCGGTAACCTTGGGATAGCGGGTATGAACACAACCCGTGAAATACTGAGGGTGGTAACATAGGACATTTGAATGATTTCTCTGAGAAAATACATATTGCTTATCATGATCTCTCCACTGAGCTTACTCGAGTCAATGTCTTCCCGAGTGATGCCCGTGGGAGAGAAAATGGCTGCTTGTATTCTAATGGATAAACATCGGCTACAAACGATTACACCTAAGACTGGACAACATATATATTTCAAAGTCCACAATGCGTTTTTGCATGTCGTAAAGGTTTTGACCACCGATAAAACCTAATGTATGTAAACTAGATTACTGTAGTTGATATTGATACAAAAGGATTTATGAACTATTTGTTCTTTTCTTAATGTGAACACTATATGCATTGTGTCTCATTGTGTAATCATTGCTTCAATTGAAAAGTAGACTTTTGTTTCGAAAACATTTTACAAGTATTTACGGTAATTTATTTCCAGGGTAATATCGCTTCAGTTCATTTACATAATGAAGTCATTATGATGACTATAACTGACAATGCATTACATTAGGATGATATATTGACAGAACAGGAATTCATTATATACATAAACATCAAGACAAAACAATAACATGAAATGTGATAAATTGAAATTTACATGAAAGAATATGTTTGTGTTTGCAACAATGATGAATAAACATTACTTGGTATGAATACATGAAATGTTAATAAGTAAGAACATTAATAATGTTTTCTTAATTTATTATAACTTCTATAACGTTGAGGGGGTGGGGGGGGGGGGGGGGGGGGGGGTGGAGGGGGGTTCAGGAATCATAAAATCAAATGTTAAAATTCCAAAATAAGGTATTAAAACCCAAGTAAAAACAAACGTCATCGCATTTTCAAAAAGAAAAAAAAAGTAGGCTGAATGATAACGTCGACTCTTTCAATACTTTTTATATACACGATATGATACCTTTTTTTATTTTAAAGCCCCTTCGAACACACATCGGACACTGAAAAGTATACTATTTGCCATTTTGATAGAATAATGTAAATTCAATTTACTCACAGATATTGACACCAGAAAATACACTCTTGGACGTTAACTCTTTGACGCAACATTGCTGTCATGAAACTATCTAGACTAAGACACATTGACAATCACCTCAGTTTTAATAAATCGGTCTTTAAAAATATTAGGACATATTTCTCCCGGGACACGATGTAAACATTACGCTTACAATTTACTGCCTTCGATTTGGTGTTTCGAATAACTGAACTTTAAAACTTGGTAACATGTGCGGAGTTTAATGCAGACTAAGTGAATGTACCAGGCACCATTACATCGACTAAATACAGAACCTATAGAGATCGTATATATCAAACGTTTACACAATATTTAATGGGGCAGAACCGATTAGTAAACCTTCATTGCGCTTGTATACAATATAGATTGAGATGAAATATATGTAGCAACAGAAGGATATTTTTTAACGTTTTGACAGCGAATGAGATCATAACATGTTCATTTGTTTATAACACTATTTTCAATGTTTTGTAGGTTCGTTTGAGTGCATTTGTTTTAATGAAACATAAATCTTCATAAATGCTCTAATTACCAATATGGTTGAAAATAACCGAGTTCATATGATTGATATGATCACATGCGCACATATCCTTTTTGCCTAACAACCTTTATTTCACCGAGACATCCAGTATTTTGTCTTTTGTGACGTCATAAAACGATTGTTCGTGACGTCACTGTAGCTAGTGTCGCATGAAAAGTGGGCTTTTTCCGAACTATTTTACGCGAATCAAATTGATTAGAACAGGTAATAAAGACATTATTACACTCGAAACTTTGTCATATGAATATTACGAAACTCAAAATTGCAATTTTTTGTAGAACCCTCACTCTCTCGCTAATAATCTCTATATATCGTCGGAATTATAGTTTACACATGTATATATCATAAAATATACTTTGATAGGTTTAAGTCACTGGAAGCAAAATATCAAAACGACGTAATGATAATTATTGAGAAGATCACAATTCACAATTCCTTTTTTGAATTGTCAACAGATTCTGCCTAGAAACATCCATTAACATATCTTTCTCCTTTTCAAAAAAAAATTAAGTGAGAAATAGTTTTCGCGTTGTCAATGAACTAGTTGCAGAAGTGTACATGTTTTCTTCAATATACTGATTACTACACACAAAAATAGAACTGAAATTACACCATAATCTCCTTAACAATGTTTCTAATTGTCAAAGTTTTATTCTGAAATTCCAAGTCAAGCAGCTGTTCACATTCAGCATTCCATCTGAGGTCAATGTTTCCTGATGGGGTGTACGGTTCCCATATCCTGGCAAATCCGCCCATATGCATCGTGTGCAACCAATCAGAATTGAAAACATGTGCACGTATATGTAATCATTTGTGTTGGAGGCCGGACGTACGTGCGTTTAACTGCAGTATCTGGTCAGTTTGCTTATTGAGAGTTTGAAAATTGGTACTCAAATATCGTTATTCTGAAATGTTGCGATGCCAGACTTATCTCATTTCCAGGATGCTACATGAAGACCCATAAGATACTTTAAAACATTAAAGATGATCTTCAATTCTAAATAAACAATTATTTTGTTTTACCTGTTAACAGTTCTGTTAAGTATCATTGAACATCATTCAGCTTTGTTTTAAAATAACCCATATACTAACTTACATTCTAGAAGTTGGAGTAACAGAAAGTCACGGATATTTTATGGATGATCATCTTCTTCGCCATTGTGAAATGTGATCATCCATGAAAAATATCATTGCTTTCAAAATATATACTGTTTGATCTTTCTAGCTAAAATAGTCAAAATTGTGTTTATAGAAAAATATCATATTTTCGCATAAATGTCCTTTTTTAATGTCAAACAAAAAGTAATATTTCATTACTTACCTCGATATAGCGCGGAGACCTTCATCTAACACAGCGAAGAAATCGTCGTCATGTTCTATAACCTTGTCGTCCGAGTTCTGACTCTTCATACGTTCCCGCCGTTTATTCTTACTCTTAGTTGTCAGAGCTTCGCTGATTTCCGTGAACCCTCGGGCGAACTCCTCCACACTGATTCGGCCATCTCCGTCCTTATCGAGCTGACTGAAGACTTCGACGAGTTCGCCCTGAGATAGTTCTGAACATACGGCCTGTAGTTCACTCTGGTCAATGTAACCTGACCCGTCAAGGTCACATGTCTTAAACAGCTGACGCAACCTCGAGTCCTGCTCGCTTGCCTCATCCATCGGAACTTTTCGGGAGGAATCGGCAATGTCCGTTTGACGATTGCGAATGTGAGTGTTTGATGTTACCGGTGAGGAATGGACGCTTCTGAAAGACCAGATAAAACTTATCGTTAAAAAAAAGAATTCTTAAGTCGAGGTTTTTTAAATTTAAAAATAAATTGTAATCGTATAGTCATAATAAACTTCATCTCAATCAAGTGATTCACTGAAAGATGTGATCGGCATGCAATATTGAATATCAAGGTGTATGGAATATCGAATATCAAGGTATATACTACATATTAATATTCAATATTCCATGCCGATCAAATATTTCAGTAAATGAATTAGGCATGTGAAATATGTTATTTTAACTTCCTGTTTCTTTGATGTATATGTTATTTAATCGATGATGTTTATGTTATTTAATCGATGATTTTTATGTTATTTAATCGATGATGTTTATGTTATTTAATCGATGATGTTTATGTTATTTAATCGATTACTCTTTTTAAATTGTCTTTACTCACGGATACAGGCTCATGAGGTAAATGGCTGTGAAGCAGCTTGCACACAATGCAAAGCAAGGTTTAAAAAATACTTGCAAAGTTGGTCATATTGCCTTTTGTGTTTTCCTCCACTTTAAAGCTTTTGTGTGATAATGTAGCACGATATGGTACGGGTTTATTGGGTTATTGTGGTGTTGTATTCACATCATACCTTGTGTGTGACGGCACATAACAGTCTGTAGTCTTGGCGGTCTCGCCAAAGCAAAATAATCACATATTATCAATTAACTATCAATGTTATGGCACGTATACGGCATTTACGGCCTAGACCATATGATTCGACAACTGGGCCAATAAGGGGAAACTTGGCCAATACGAGACAAACTTGGCCAATACGGGATAAACTGGGCCAATATGAGTCTGAGCATGCGCAGTCGCACAATTCGTGAAAGCCCGAAGCTGTCGCTTCACAACTTTGACCTATGGTATCTGTTCACCAATCTTCTTTATAATTGTTATTTCAATATAAATAACATGTTTAGTGTTGTGCAAATAGAATGAAAAAGGTCAATTAATAAAATTGTCATTAATTAAGTATTTCCGTATTGGCCGAGTTACAGGTCCTCGGTCCGTTGTAATGGCCCTCGACTTCGTCTCGGGCCAATACAACGGACCTCGGACCTGTAACTCGGCCAATACGGAAATACGTAATTAATATTATTATATGATAGACTATTGTTAGAGGGGTAGGAGTTAAACGCAGAAATAGTATTGATAACATTCTGACAATGATTATTTGTCCCTTTAATATTTCCTTGCACCTCTGCTCCACAATTAAGTCAGTGTAAATTACATACAATATTATATTGATTTCAGAAATTATATGTTCACCATTTATTCCCAAAGTGAAGATATATATAATTCGTAGTCTTTTAATACTTTGAACATGTATATGTAAAGCGTAGTTATTCCTGAATGTAGTCCATGCATTTCAAAAGACGAATCTATGCAGAGTGCGTTCCCTTATAAACTCCTTTTTTTATAAACATCTCGTCTTTTGAAATATTCTTTTCGGGATTTGAGTCCTCTTTAGTTAAGATCACTCCGTGAGAATTCATCAAATTGCAAATTAATCATGTTAATATGATATGAAGAAACATATGGAATATTTGTAAAATGAAGAATAGGGTGTGAAGTATCACTATTGGCAAGCGTTGATTTAACCTCAATGTAAATACATACAACATAGTTAGATAATGGTCAAGCTGTCACCACTAATGTACCCGATGTTAATCACAGGAATGAAATTAGATATTATACTGACCCTGCGTACTATATACATTTATTGAAATGCTATTCGTTTCATATCATTTTAGTGCCCAAACAAAACTTATTTTAAAATTATATGTTTCACCAAGCGATGGTGTTCGAATGATTGGCATTATGATTGGTTTGGGTCGGTTTGTCTTGTTTAGTTTACATATTACACATAGGTTTCTTAAATAAAAATATTAGCCCGTTGTTTCTGAATTGGATTGTTTTAATGTCGTCGAAAATCCATAGTATCGTTCTTTTCCCTCTAATTTACATATAAATGTATGTGACTATGTAATATCTATAATATTATTTGAATATAAATAACAACCAATCTATGCATTAACATTTAGACAGAAAAACTTGTGAATGTTAACTCAATTTCTGTACTATAACGATAAGCAGTGTCCATTATTCATCATTTCTACTGGACTCTACCAGGGACTGTCTAATTAATTAATTTAAAATTAATTGTGTATAGAGCCCCTTCATTAAGGTAATCATCACTTACCTTACTGTGCCAAGGGGCACATTCACAATAGTCTAGGATGTTAATGGTCATTAGAAAGCTCATTTGACATCATATTTATGTCCTCCACGTAAATCTTACGTTAACCACAAGGAGAAAAATGGATATCGACGAACCTTATATAGTTCCCGTACAGTATAATAGAGGAGTTCGATAGATACAGCACAACAGACGTTGCATAGACCATCTCTACATATTCAAGATTAGCAAAACTCGGTAATTATTGGACATCTGACAGAAACTTATCATTGATTCAAGGAATAAACAGTATTAGAATGAAATCGTAAACACTCACGTTTCTAATTCTTGCATTTTCAGGTAGAAATTTTCAAAACCAAAAGCCAAAACTTTCGTGTTCATTTCTGTCGAGTGAATATCTCTACGCAGGCAGTGGCGTCATTTCACACTCGAGACAAAAATCCTCTTTGGACGAAATTGCAATTTCTAACCAAACAGACATTCTCTGTCGATTTATCATTTCTTTATTTCATATATGAAGCCACTGAAGATGGATGTTCATAGTACAACTTCCATATTTCGTCAGAACCCACGTGGAGTCACTCATATCGTGAATGAGATAGAAATATGATTGATAACTGCAGATTGTCGCTGTTTCTGAATGGTTGATTGACTTTGCTGGGGTTCTGACGTCACTCAAATACGTTACCCGGATGTCCTGTAAAGCCATGCCATAACTAATTGATACTAATCGGGACTGTTTGTCATATAGATTACATGCCTCTGGCCATATATATACAGTTACAATAATGCTTATTTTTTTGGAAACAACATACTGTAGGCATATTACTGGTGTCAACGGCAAGATGAAAAGGGGGAAGGCCATCGTTAAATCAAATTAAATTCATCACTAAAATGGAACATGTTGATACCGTACTAGAATCAAGAGGTCAAATATAAGCATTCATTGATTGATTTAGAAGAACCAAATGTTAGTGGTTTAATAATATCAAAACGTTTGTTTATTGTTTCTCGTAATTTAGTTTCAACATTAATTGTCACTGCCATTCACGTAGATGCTTAATATACGAATACATATAATATATTATTATTACGGAATGTCATACTGTAAATAACTGCAAAACGCGTAAACAAACATGTACATATTTGTCTACGTGTCAACAGAATTGTGATATTATGTTTGTCTCTCTGCCTGCAGTAACATTTAATTTATCAACTTGTAATGTGACTATCATATCTGCGCTTAGGTTTCCCTATATAAACATCAATACATTTGTTGATATCGACTTTCGTCCAAACTCATACGAATTCGTATTTGTCTCAAAACACTGTACATGAAAAAGAATAATTGACATAAATCACTATGTAATTAGCATTATCATGGTCAGTGATGTCTTAACGTTCTTTCATTAGTAGATATTTCCTTATATAAACTGAGGTGCAAAAGAAAGTATATCACTCAGTTGTATTTATCATATGTATAATTTTCAGTCACATATCTCGAGTTTTCGACGTCGTATTAAAAAACTGACTAGTTTGGCAAATTAGTCCAAAACTTTAAATCAGTCAAAGAATACCGCTACGCAGTTTTTTTTTCTTTTTTTAAAATTTAAAAATTTAAATTTTGAAATTCCCCCAAATTAATTTTGACAAAACACAACTGTTCATTGACATATAAGACATACTCTGTTTGAAAATCAATAAATGTACCTCGTCCTGCACACATTTACAACATTTTGAACATGGTAGGGGTCATGTTGGTGAAAATTTCATTTCTTACCCCCGTCTACTTTAAATAAGGATATTTAAGTTAACAAATAAAACAGTCACTAATTAAGTCATTCAAACTACTGCCGAAAGGTGTTATTGTGTCGTGCCATAATCAAATGCATCTAATTTCTTTAAAATATCGAATTAATGGAAAACAACTGAGTGATATACTTTCTTTTGCACCTCAGTTTATGTTTGATAACTCACTTTACACGGATTGCAACAGGTGCCGATAGCACGTCCTAGTTCACAGTCGTATATCGGACTCGCAGGATTTCAGTAATGTAAACATTATTGATAAGATTAATTAAATAAAAGCAAACTGAAAATAAGTTAAATAATTCTGGCGAATCTACCTGACAACAGATGCATCTGCTCGCAAACTACAATTTTTAGAATTTTGTCTACGAAACTAATTCAATCCATATATTTTAATATACGAATTACAGACAAAAGTCATTGATCAAGGATAAATAACGTTTCGTTCAGGTCTATGAACACAAAATAAAAAACCCAAAAAATCAAATTCACACTTTAAAGATCGTACAATTGATAGAGGGACTTACGACTACTAGTGTCTTCGAACGTCTACGTTCAGACAGTGTCATTTACTCATTTTGCCACAACGATAAATAACAACTATTTATACTCATACGCTAGTTTAACAAACAAGAAATCTTAAATATTCATAAACCAATCAGAGCATTCATGTTTTTCATTCCTGAGGAGTCAAACCCACTTGCATGAAGTTGTTAAACGATATGATGCGAAGGATGACTTACTGGATGGGATATGGTTTGAACTTGTAGAGGGTATTATACATGTTTATAGCCAACCTAATATGTGTATCTCATAATGTGAAGCAGAATAGTTCCACTAGTGCCGCAGTCAAGATTATAAGCAAGTAATGTTTAGTTCATCTTTGATGGGCATTCTAGAAGTTGATATGATGAAATATGAAGGACTATTTTATGGGTAAACAACGTCTTTATTATGTGCAGGCGACCTTTCGACATAGATACTAATGTCTTGGTCATTACTTGTTTGACAACGACAGTAGTGTCTAATTTATGTCGAAACGTCGTCTACACAGAAAACAGAAGTTGTATATCCATAAAATAGTCCTTCATACTTCATGTGGAGTTCACAAAATGAAAGTACATGGTATTCGAGGTAGTCGAAGTATAATTAAAATATGTCAACTGAATGTTATGTTTTGAAATTTATTTTTTTTCAAATTTTCCATTTATAATGATAGTTTATGTCATTTATATTTACTATAGAGGGTAAAACATCTTATTACACAAACCAATTATCCGTAGTGGATATTACGGTGTTGCATATAAAGCAAAATCGATGGCGACCATTTTATTGTGAACACATTTTATAATTTCGATTGACAAAAACGATTCACATGGCTTTACGGAACCATGTACACTCATGTTTAACTTGATTTTCCGAAGAGAGAAGGGTGTTTTCCTATTGGTGACATTATTTATCAAATACATTTCATCGACTTATTTGAGCGAAAACACGTGTTAATGGTAACGTTAGGTGGTGCTTAAGGTAACGTAGAGCTATATAGAACGTGTTTAAATACCTATAAAAGCTGTTTGACTTGCAATACCATGCGCACACCACAGTTTAATGCCAATACCATGAAACTGACAACGAATGGGTTCATTCCATCGAATAAAATCACCGTACATTCAGTAAGTAGCGATATCTTCTTCTCTATTCGGCCAAGTGCAATAGTTTAAAAGTATTGAAGAAACGTGGTTTTAAGAACTGAATTGAGAGTAAGATATACATTGTTTAATATTTTGTGATAGTCATGTTACGAAAAGCTAAACCAAGTCGTCAAACTGTGCTCGCCTTACTTTGCAAATTAATTATCCATTAATTCAAAATATGGTAATATTGTGTAATGTTTGATGCATACTAAATAATCATAAAACCGTTAAATGATACTTTCGTCACTTCATAAGCTTTTAATTTAAAGTTAACGTGTAGAATGCCTCAGCTATCACTGTTTTAATGATGTAGCTTTCTTTCAATCTTTCATCTTATATTTTTAAAAAAAAATACGTTTCAAGCTAAAAGAAGGGAGACCTGTAAGGTCCTTGATGCGTAGATATTCCTCCCCAGAACCATTACTTGTACAACGTGTCATTTCGCACCAAGTTTCATGTATTGGTTTTATAGACTCACCGCTTATATCTTAACATTAGTCAGATGGCATTTCATAAAAATCACTTTTCGTATGGCAAGATGACATTTGGTAATGAATAATTGAGATTTGAATACATCCATACTTACATCACGTGCTTCGTGCTTAACCGACATGTGTGAAATCGACCTCTATATCAATACACTTGAAGGTTATAAACAATGATTCATTCGCAATGACGCTTGCACATGTTGACTTGTTCATCTTTATCAATATGCTCGTCTTGCATCTTGACAATGGAGAGAACTGAAGCACTGGGACCGTGCACGGGATCTATATTGATGACCATATTTAACAGTGAAGCCGATGAATCTCCATCATCGCTTATTAACATATTTGCTTACCTACCAATAGCAGGTGAGGTGAGGTTTAATGCCGCTTTCAAGAGTATTTCACTTATATCACGGCTTGTATTGTGGCAGGAAGAAAGTCCGCAACGCCATGTGGTTATGCATTGCGGTGAAATCTGCGAGCATCGGCTGGAACTAGCAAGCCAAGGGTGGTACGTCGCTGAAATTCAGTGTAGCATTGCACCCAAATACAGTTCTCTACTGCAGAAAAGTTGCCGTGCCCCTGGCGGTATTCGAACTTCGGACCCCTTGATCCGAAGCCCAACGCGCTAACCACGGCGCTATGAACGTATTTGGATACTACAGGGGAAGCACTTTCAGTTGACTTATATAGCAGACTAAATGTCTGCTTAGCGTTAAGTTTGCAGTGACCAGAGAAGGTACCCTTCACCTTACCTATCATCTTAAAGTGAATGCGTAAACATGATATTGGACGTGATAAAATAGACTGGACTAGGTTAAAAGAAACCTCATTCACGTAAATCTACCGTTATGATATTCGTGGAGTTAAGCCACATAGATTTGGACTTAGAAATTGGACACCGGAGAAAAAAACATCAAGTATCAGTAAAGTTATCACATTTCGATTCATTTTATTTTATGTTACCACGGAGTCGAGTTTAATCAATGTCAAGGGTAAACAATCTATGCTGTCTATGACCTCCTCTTATGCAGCATATAACATGATAATGAAACTAGGAACGGATCGTCGTCTCTGTAGGATTTAAGGCCTCTTATCTCACGTTTTGTTTTGGTATGTTAATATTTAAATTTTTAGTTCATGGAAGGCATTTTTTATCATATCGTTGGTAACTGAGAACACTGTCAGTGAATGAGAATTACCGATGGGTCTATTCATTTACCACAATCTCTTCCCACAAAGTTGGCCCCCATCAGATTTCCGACCGTAACCTATGAAGGGAGTTAACTCTGTAGGAAAAGAATGGTTTTCCATTGAGAGGTGATATATTTGAAGAAAATATATTAGACTAGAACTGAATAATTTGACTTCTTTATAATATTTCTACAACATAATTATTAACAAGAACATGAAAGTTAAAATGATGTGATTTGTTAACAACTAAATTAGTATACAGAAAATTGCATGTGTTGCTTGCATGATCCGTTTTATTGATGAACATTTTAATATCTGATTGCAAACACTTCCCGTACACGTTGTAGTTTCTTCACACGTTTATCAAATTGAACATATTTGTTCTGTTTCTACTTGCTTATATTTAAGTGTCCTTTATATTTGAAGCACGGCTATACTTCTCGTGTATGCACGATCAAATTATCATTTGTGCAGTTCTCTTTGTAAAGGTGAAATTAGTTAATTCCTCTGAAGGGATGCGTAGATTCCATACCCTGTTCAATCTTAGTTCCCTTGTGTTGTAAAACGTGCTATTTATACTGCATATGAACCTTACATAGATTATCCATTTTAAAGTGTCACACAAAGTGATTGATGAGCCCCTTCAAAGTATAAATACGACCTTCTCTAATCTTTTTACCTCCCCATATATCTAAAAATTTAAAGCCACTTAAGGTTTAATAGACTTTATTGATTTCTCTTATCATTTCCATATATACATTTGTCCACACTCATCATACTTCAGTTCCCACAGTCATGTAAGTAAGTAGAACCTACTTATAAATTAGTTCAATGTCAGGGTTACTGGTGTCTCGACTAGTATAGATTGATAAATTGCTTTTTCTACCACGTGTCAGATATTTATTTCATTTATTGGTTATAGTCTAGACATGATATGAAAAACCTTTCATATGTTTATATCTTGTAAACAAAAAATATTTTGATAAGTTACTTTAGTTTATTTATCTTTTGTACATTATACACGTTAACATCTGCCATTTAGACATGTGCGTTGCAGCCAGTATTATCGATTATTATTATCATTAACTTACATTTTTATTGCCCATCTAAAGGCGTCTATAGTTCAGAACAATGCGTACCACGTTTATTTGAATTGTAGAATTGTTATTTTAGATGAGTTTCAAGCAGGAGACAGCTTCTTTAGATAATTTTTTTGTTTAAATTTATTTGATTTTCTTACATCTTATATTGCTTAGAATGTTCATTTATGGTTTATTTAATTATTATTATGACGTAAAAGTAGCGACGAGTCTTTGTTCCTGTGTAACTTGTTGCTTTATCAGTTTCTTTACAACTAAGTTGAACTAACCATGGTTTAAATGCTTGGACTGCTGTAATGAAATAATAAAAACAACTATTTCAATCAAAATATAGTGTAATGTTGACTTATGCATACTGAATAGGCTTAGTATTGTTTGTAAGTGTCTGACTTGTATATTCAAAATGAAGTGTCTACTAAATCATACCTTCAACGGAGGTCAAAAAACGTTATCATGAAAGATTAATTATCACTTTTATCTAGATCCTGTGATGATTCATACATGTATAGTTGTGCTATGTTGAAGTTCTAGATATAGTCCATGGTCATACAATTTAAGGATAGAACATTTAAATAAAACTATTTGACATATAAGGTCCACGAAAGCACAATGTAATTTGCATGATTACTAAATAATCAGTATTTGGCATCTAAATGTGAATAAATATTGAAAACTAAACAATGAGTGTAGTTTAACTGAATATTTAAATGTTTCTTTGATGTCAACAAAGAGTGTTTGATAACTGAATAATGATTTGTTACCAACAACTAAACCTTATTTAAATACTTATACTGCATTTCTATTTATTTAGGTATCCACATTTGTTTTCAAACAAATTCATTTTCAGAAATAGCACAATATCCAACAATTTCATACATTGAAATTAAAATGACAGTCCTATTATAATGAATGTCGTATAGGTGTATCTAATGTACATAAAGCTTGATCTGTCTGAAAGGTTCGTGAAATAAATACCAGTAAATGACATTCATGAATGTAAATATAAACACGATCCCAATGTTCACAGACACCTGACGTTGTACATTTCACCAGCTGTTCTGATAAACCATGCAATTGACAAGCCCTCAACCGATAACGGAAAGCAAAGAGAAAACAAACGGGAAAAGCAAGGGGATATTTTATTTTGAAAGATATACCAACCGTCACCATAACAAACCGCAAACCCTGTACATAAGTATAAACGTACGCACATCCCTTTCACCGCTGAGAGCAATAGACAACCCGCTACCTATGTCAATTTCACTTACAGTCTATGTAAGCACGTATCTCCGCCCGTTTAGACCATGTTTCTCCACAGGTAATGCTCGGCGTGAAATAGATCACAGAGTCCAAATTTCTCGTCACTTCCCGCCGACAGCTATTCCCACACTGTATGTGCAATAAATGTCTACATGAATCCCTACCTGGAAGTGACAGACGCAGGTAGTGCAATCGATAGTATCACGTGACCATGACGTCACGTGGCATCTGGTCATCCGGGCCTTCTCTGACGTGGATATGAAAGTGTTTCAATTGGGTTGCCCTGCGCTCTCGAGAGATAAACGACTAATTTAAGCAGATAGCGATATCGGTTAATGAAACTTTCTGACAAAGGTGTTCAGATGATCAAAGAGAAATCACCTGAACATGACCTAGAAAAAAGGTCAACAGAGTTCATTGCTTCCAATCAGTAAATGGTAATGTCTAAAATTATGATCGTTAGTTAAATTATTTATTCATTGTTCATTAACTTAATTGTTCTAATTATGATGAATACGAATTGATAAATATTGAAAACTGAATTGCATCTACGTAGTATTTTCCTAAAATTCTTATGCATATGAGTTTTTTTATTTTTTAAAATCCATAATTTTGTGAGTTATTCTCCTCTGAATACTGATGCATGCGGATTGTACAGAATGATCCTTGGCTAATTTAATGTGCTGATATATCATTATATTACATATAAAATATGTATGAAATGCAAAAGAATTGCAATAGATTTTTATTTGCAAATAACTATACATTAAAAAAACTTATTCATCTATTTTCAGTGAACATACATGTAGAAAAAAAACTCTGAATTTTAAATAATGCAAAATTATGCATTTCGTGATTATGTTCGTGCCCATCTGTTGTTCGTTGTAAGGTGCGTTTAGCTTAGTAACATCACGATAACAACACTTTTGCTATTTTGCAACTAATTGTATAAATGAATATATATTCTGAAAAAATCGACCATATTCCTAGGAATGTCGCCAATACATATAAATAGTGCATCTACGGGGATAAGAACTCATGTCGCCCGGAGGTTTCACTTTTATAGAACCTGTTCGTATCCCGGTAGATACACTATATTGTACATAGATTGTATACCTCGGAAAAAGGTCGATGTTATCAGTTTGGAGTTTGAATATATCCTAGTATTGATTTAAAGCTAAATCATCTAGTTATTATGTTTAAGGAGGATATGTATAAACCTTCTCTATGTGATGATTGTTTGAGATTTCGATGACTGTTGGAATGTCATTGAGACAGTCAGTCCTGTCGATTGGTGACTGACCATAGAGGCGAGGTTCGAATCCCGCAATGGACTCGACCCGAAGCGCTACAAGAATGTTTACTATAGGAAAGAGTGATCAGAAATATGTAGGTAACACTTGTTAACATATAACTCTGGTTGATTATTCCAGTATCACTTATATGCTTTAACAAGTTTCACAACTATGCATTACCAGAATAGTGTGTGTAAACCCCAGAGCACCCCATTGATGCAAACTTCATAAACGAATAGGATTGGTATTGCCTTAATAATTACTAGCATGAAAAATTCACATTTCGCGTTTATGACACTGGCAAAAATAGCCAAACATTGTAGATAGAAAAGATATGATTATGACAATGATTTAAATGGGTTTTTTTATAATTTTAAAAGCAATGGGCACAATAACCAATCGCAGCGTCATCAAATACCAAATTTAGAATGATTCTTAGCCACTAGAACTACTAGCTTCTAGACCTTGATGAATTTTAATTGCATAAAAAGGCAAATCAATTTATTATTTGAAATGAATGTAAAAAGTTTTAAGAACATTTTATTTCAAATAATTATAACTTATATCATATGATTTGATACTATCACGGTCATTTGATCCCGACATTATTACATGGAATGAAAATCGGTTATCAAAAGTATATTTTATTCTATCTTTATCCTGAACTGGACTGGACATGCGGCTATTTAGCGTTAAGAAAGGTCACTGACACTATACTCCCTGTTTCTCTATCGTTATAGTGTATGGAGAGCCTTGTATCCAGTCTAGAATTGTCCTTTATTCTCTCTAGCTACCTGAATACGAATAAAATTAAGAAAAACTTTGAATAAAGACTAATATTTCATTAAACTTAGTTTTGTTCGATACATCTACACATATTTACATTCGAAAGACAGGTGGAAATGGGTTTTGCTGCTGTGTCATATAGAGTAATTCTCACGATTTGAGTTCTGGTAACAACTTCAAGTTTAACATCGTTATATTAAGATCACATTATCTGAAATAGGACAAATTCTCTTATTCTCTTTAGGGACGAGTCGCTATGCGGGATTCGAACCCACGTCCCCAAAGTGTGGTATCAACTTCAAGTTGTTCCACTAAGTTGCAGCGTGAAATAATAGCAAAAACTCTCCATTGTCAATAAGTTTACTACAAGTTGAACCATACACAATGTTGCTATAAGCCTGCCACAAGTCGTACCGAGTGAACGTTACTGTAAACAATAGAACCTCACTCTCAGCAATGTACGACGACTGTGGTCGACTCCAAGAACTAGAGCTGTTTTGTGATTGTGATCCACATTGCCCTATCGTATTGAAATATAGGTATGAATCCAGGGCATTGTTTTCAGCAGCCCTATAACAACTACATTGTTTCAGTATATATTGAATTCGAATCATGTTCACGCGGGTAATGGATTCGTCCCAAAATAAATAAGTACAAGCTCTTGTTCTATAACAGATAGTGCGATCCCAAATAAAACAATGTTACCCACGAACTGCATATTAACAAACCAGACATTGATCACGGTATATCATCATCCGTCAATTCCAACACCAGGAGCCACACTACATGTTGATGTACACAAATATACACTTGGACATTAATAAAGCAACATCCTAGTTTATAAACTGAAATTTTGGGCTCTCGGGTTGTTTTAGATAAATTGAACGATGTCATCACCCCAGACAAAACAATTGGTTATTTAGCGACTCATTCACTGAAATGAAAGTCCACCATATACAGCATTTATGAACATGTGAGGGAAAACATGAAGGTACTGAATTTTTACGTAAAAGAACTATTTGGTTAATATTGTTCATTGGATAATATTAATGGTATATTTGTAAATTGGGAGCATACAATCGACTTCTCATCATGTACTAAGTCGTTGCTCGTTATTATAAGTTATTGTCAATTGTTTGTCATTTATTGTTAAAGTTATATAAAAACATAAAAGTAAAACATCTCTTTACACGACCTGATAACCCTGATAACATTCATTTACTTTTTTGTGAGAGCACTTTATTTCAGTAAACACGACGTGCTATAGCACCTTTAAGTTTTTCTTATCTTGATTACTGGAGAGAATTGGTTGATTGTAAACAACATTTTTTTACACCAAGTTGACATTCATAAACCAAAACAACGTTTACCATGCATGATAAGAAGCCAAACAGACATTAAACTTACAGTCCCTTTTTTAACGATTATTGAGAAAATGACTACAACCAGATTATCTGTGAATATATTTGAGATTATTTTATTTCAATTTGATTATTAAACACTTCATCTCGCTTTAGATAAGCCAATACCGTAAGTAGTGACCGTATTTGTTCATTAAGACAAGTTTATTGAAACAGTTGACAGTTTCATGTTTTTGTGAGTTTGAAGGTGCAAACTGTAAAAACGAGTGATTTTTGTTTAAAAGTCAGTTAGTAAACTTAAACCACTTCACTTGAAAGAATGACACTAATCGCATTACAGCAACAAATATTGACTTTCATTTCATAATGGAACTTGGATTTTTACACCAAAATACCAAATTATTGTAACAGCCGTTATCCAAAAACTAACCGTCTTTTGAGTGACCTTCCGTTTGAAGACTGCTAAATGATTGTGCTACCTAAACTCATTTTGCTGTTTAAAACATTGGGTGTTGCTTAATTAATTTCCACGTGTATAGTAAAACCGTAATAGGATAAAGCTGATGAAAAGTAGATGCTGACAATTCAACAAAGACGCCGATGTTTACACTTTTTATTTAGTATAATTTGATAATCGTGCTTATATGAAACTAGAAATCGACCTAGTTATCGCATTATCCTTCCTGTAACTGCCACGTGCAGTTATTGCACATGTTGGTGCTAAATATCGTACATTGACTTTCTATAATGGTTGACAATAAATACGTTTACATTGTCCAATAATTTCTATAGCCTTTCGAATATATGTAATATCGACACATTTACATGCTTCGTTGCTTTCATGTGTCCCGTTTATTGTGTCAGTCGGTTATGTTAAACTGCGTTGTAATGAATATAATGATAATGATATAGGTATCATACTACATGTGCATGTATATGTCTACATCTGCATCTCGGAATTTTGTTAACAAACTTGAGAATGATTATTTTATTGATTATTCTTTACCTTTGTAATATATTGACGTCGTAAGGTCATTTTACACAATGTTTGCAATAAGATACACAAGTAGGTTAACAAACTTTCGGGATGACTAATGTCAGTAAAACTATTTGTTTCAGACCTTTGGGGAAAATGCACTAACGCATATTTCAAAAAGCGTATTATAAACTCACCAATACCAGTGAGTAAGTATTTCACACGTTGGCTTGAACTAGCTACCTAAGAACCAGTCCATATTTCACAAATTGGTAAAGATGGTGTAAAGCATATCTACCACATCATATATACTTAGCTTTTCCTACACGTTCTTTCAATCCTGAATTTAAAGACACGTCGTTCGAATGGCAGGGTTTCCTGGTACACTGGGTTTGAGTAAATTGTAACCATCGTTTGGAGGTAACGTTTGTTTATTGGCTTGAGAAAGATTTACCCCTAAAAATACGTCTTTTTGCGTTATCACGCAATGTGTTTATGTCATATGATAACACAGTGATGAATGTAATATATGTTCATGATAAAACATTATTCTGCTATTCGAGAAGACACAACGCAAAACAAAGCATTGTCTGACCGAAATGAATTTTTATATATAAGCATCATTAAATAGTTAACAATAGCTGAATGCTGAATATCAATTAATCAACTTTATTGTCGGACAGAATTTACGTCCCATGGAAACCATTCTTTCCTTTATAGGTCATATGTATATATCGCACAATGCATGTATATATACAATAAGTATGAAGTGAAAATCGATTCGTTGTCAATTTCAATGAGAATGTCACGTGCAACAGACATCAATCAATATCTGCATGGGGTAGACTTGTTTGATAAAAGAAAAATGTAATCACATATGCACTTGGTAATATAGAGTGAATTTCAGCAGCCCCGACCATGGACAATGATCATTCTAAACCGGTTCCTGTTTGCATAAGAGATTTTCAGTGAACTTTATGTGACCATATATTTATTTCGCGGATGTTACTGATATAACAGATTAGACGAATACAAAACTCGACATTATGTTAATAGATTAACGTTCATAAACCACCACTGTATATAATCGTAACAACGGGTTTTGTCTCGGAGAGGGAAACTACAAATGTATCATAACAGTAAATGATGAGAAAAAATATTGTACAGGAAACCGGATCATAGTGGACACACTGAAACTAAACGATGTTTATTGCAAGCGAAGTAGTTACTGTCGAGACCACATTTTGTACTGGAATTGAGGACATGTCGGTTTGGAAGATGTGTAAGGGTACAGTGCGCCTAGGTGTTCTTGAGAATGTATATATAAGTAATTTGATGTATTATATTTTCCATATATCTCATAACGGTGTTGGGACATATACCGAAACGTCGCCATTGTTAAATAAAAAGTTGATCGTCCATAAACATCTTTGTCTTTGTCTTGCCTCTCTAACAGGGTATTGTTGAATGCAGCTTGAGATGTGATTCTCATCCATGAATGTGTATACAATAAGTGATTTTATACAGTCTAGGTCCTTCGTTATACGTAAATCTAGATATTATGAAGTCATATAATATAAGATACCAAAACATTAACAATAAGAATAGCGATGTAGTATGTGTTATAGATAAATATTTCATTGGAAAAATGTTAGACTATGCGATGGAAATGAACCTTTGTGCTTATTTACTATCAATGCGTCATGGACATTGGCTTTAAGTCGACAAGCATTAGTAGAATAAATACACAAATAATAAAAGTTCTCGTGTCATACTGTGATACTTTATAAGCATAGACACTGTCCCGTTGATAGACATACAATATGTTGTAGAAGTGAAACGGATTTAACTTATATTTACTGCAATGTGGGAATACTTGTTGAAGTAATGTAACATTTTTACATACAATACATACAATATATAGAAGTGAGAGATTACGTTTGCTTGTTTAAATTCAATGAAAATACACTTTAGAAATAACAAAACAGAGGTAAAAAGTGCATGGGATATCAATGTTGCTAATGTAGAAGATTTCCGTCGGATAATTCTCTACGAATTTTAGGACCTATGTATACACAAGGCATGATCGAAATTGCATACGACATGCTTGTTATATAACGGACTAAAGAGTGTTTTATTTTAATCCAAGTGTGCTGATAATTCACGTTTTTCAAGAAAACTTTATATTTCTTTGTAAAAGCTCAATACAGCAACGGCGTTATAGTCCTACCGAGTTGAGGACTCACATAGATTCTAGTTTCTACTAATTTGCTGAAATTATGTTTTGCAGATAGGAGAATGATATGGAGAGTGAACAACATGCTTTAATCAGTGTGGCGACGTATAGAACACGCTTGCTGACTCTAATACCTTTGAAATATGATGTTAAATCTCTAAGAAACCTTTACCACTCTACATTTATAGCTGCATACCGAAAGTTCGTTCACCAACGTGTGTATTTCAGTGCAAATATCGTGTAATTTGTCATGTTTTTTTAAACATCGTATCAACGCGAAAATTAAACTGATCATTTTTCATTTTTGCATTAGACAGTTGAATGTTCCATAACATGCTCTGATTTGATATACCTCATTGTAAACAGTTACAGTTTTTGGCAGCATTTTCGTGTTAGGCCATGCAGGGGTAAATATTTTGATAAACTGGATCAAACATACATCGTATATTGCCTCTGAAACTCATTCAATGTATATGTGATGAAATTTTTCTCATTTAGTCGATATGAAATATTTTATTCAAAAATTAATAAAATTTGAATTTTCCAAATTTGACCCCTTCTGTCTATTCCATTATGTCAAATTTCATAACATGCAACACTGACGTGGCGATCACAGTTTACGTTTGGGAATTATTATTTTACACATGGATACAGGGTGATTCATATTTAATGTATTTGATGTAATTTATTGACGTTACAAGGAACCTCACTTTACATGATATTTGCACGAAGATATATAACATGTGGATGAACAAACTTTCGGTATGCAGCTTATGGTGAATCCCAATATGTGGTTCTTATCGCCATAATCTCCTACTGAGAAAGACTGCTTTTAATTTGATCTATTTTTCTTCATCCCACAAATATATCCAATAAAATATGAAATTACCTCTGACATATTGACATTGTATATTTTTTATTATATGAAAGAATATACATTCAGGTGTATATTTACCTTTAGATTGAAACACCTGTTTTCGTTACATGTACTGGATACACCTTTACAAAGTATACATTTTCATTTCTTCATTTATCTATTTTTATGTACGATGTCTCAATCTTCAACACAAACAGATAGGTATATGTCATTAAGTACACGTCACACCTAATTGAACAGGTATGTTCATTGCAGTGATACAATGTATGTATGTGACATCGATACGAATGACTGCAATTTGATGACGACGTGATAGTCCCGTTGTGACGAGATTGTATACGTCATCAGCTAGATATTGTGCAATTGTTAATTACAATAGACTGCTGAGAAAATTGGACTGAACAGCTTAATAATAAGTCCATGTTAAAATGCAAATTACTATTGTAAAAACACAGGTTGCGCAAACGACACGAAACGTGTATTTGATCATTGTCATCCTGATAATCGGATTAATATGTTTTCCCTGAATCTCCAAAATATGGAAATACACACATATTCATAGAAGAAGAGATACTGTTGAAGAAACAAACAAGAACATTGTCTAAATTGTGAAATGTTGTTGTGATATGTGAGTCACGTACAGTTTGAGTTTTATTGAATTTAGTGTTGGCCCATATGGTAACATAACCAGCGCCATGTAGTTCGTATGTGCACATCTGCACAAATCATGTTGTCATAGCAACCATTGTCTCTGCACGAGTGCTCGGAATTCGTCGTTTGTGATGTCACACATATGAATCATCGTGACGTCACAAATGCGTCTACTGCAAGTGGTTTGCTCTGGGGGTTTTTTTTATGTGATTCAAACAACATTAGTAAGTGTGCCATTTGACTAACCTTTTTGCTCTCACTAAACATAACAAACATTTTTACGACAACAATTGCACGATTGATACTCGCAAGTAGACTTCATACGTTATATATTGGCATTCAGGATAGCTGAATTTACTTTCAAGTTTATTTACCGTGGTATCGGTATACATGTATCTACCTTTAAATACCTGATTACTATAACAATACATAAAGGTTGTACATCTGCATGTGTTAAAATTAAATTGGGCTGTTCGTCTGTTTAATATTGGCATACACGTTTATTAGGACCGACAATATGAATTGCTCTTGTTTTATTATGTCATTCTTATTGACAACATAACATTCTACTTAAGCTACTTCAGACATTGACATCAGAGTTACATCTTCTCTGCAAGTAGTAATATCATACTTCATAAGTCGACAGCTAATAACGCTGTAGAGATAGTTGTATACTGACCTTTTGTATCCATGAAAGAGTCTGAAGTAAGAAATCCAAACAGGAAGTGTTTCTCTCCTACATCACTGTCACGATGACATAATAATCAACAGGTAAACTGCAGGTGCAACGAAATCAGATGAAATATACACTTGCTTTTTTCTCACCACCAAGAACAAAGTCGAAATTGTCTATTCTCAATACACAAGGCCAATATACAGATAACAGCTAGACCGCTAGACCGCCAAGGGTGTCAATCCGTGGGGATAGTTCGGCAATGTTTCCTCAGTGTAATATACACTTGTTGATTTCAAGTCTCCAAGAAGCGAGTCCTGCTATGGGATTTGCTATATTCATCAATTACATCCACATCCTTACACAGGTGACAAGCAGACCGTTACAGGGTAACAATCACTGATGAAATCTCGTCATATTGAAGTTTTATCTCACTTCAACGGTATAATAAAGAACTCAACTGAAATCCACATGTACACTTGTCAATTTCAACCCACCACTTGCACGAAGTGAGAACGGTTGTCTATTCGCAAAATACACAGCCAATATACATATAATAATAGGTACACAACGTAGGGTCTCAATCACTGAGGAAATTTCGTCAATGTCTTCACGCTTTCTCACCCGCTCTGCTCCAGTGATCTCGCTGAATGGTCCCGTCAGAACGCAGAGATTTGAAAGGGGAGAAGTATGTGGCGGCTCATCAAATGCGTCAATTGGAAGCCTATTAGCTGAAACTTTCTCCCCGAATTGCTCTCCAATGTCTATATAAAGCTACAGTCACCTGTCTGAATTGAATGCTTATTATATTCATCATTTGGAATGAAGTTTTTTTCCCATAGTTTGGGGTTATGAAACATGATCTCAATAATGGCCTGGTTTATTACGCGTGTACTAGATGAATTTTAAAAAATATTAGGTGCCGCATTTTTTAAAAATGAAATATTTCTGAACTGGGTCAACAGTGGTACCCCCGGCGATATAATCATTGGATCGCAAATAGCTGAGAATGTGGCGTTTTGATTCTTTAAAAATATGTAAATATATTGAGAGCCTTCCCTTTCTTTTGATATGTATACGATTTAAACCAGACCAGTTAGAATAGTATATCGTAACTGCATGGTCAATACTTTCCATCATTTATTTAACTTAGAGTTACTTTGAATTAAGTATTGTAATTATATTTCATAGGTGTTTTTTTAATGCAGTGCGTAATAATGGTTTATTCAGAAATAAATAAGTCCACCGACCCATATTACAAGTCATACAACACACTAATAAATGGAGCACCAGTAATTGTGATGCACACACGGTTGGCAGTTGTTACATGAATGATATAATGAGAAACTTGCCACGTTCGTTAAGTCCAAAGAATATATATACTTATAAGACAATTTACAATGTTAAAAATTATCAGTTTTACAAAGCATAATAGATTTCTGAAGAGAAGGAAATGTACAATAGTAGCATTGCTGAATACTTGCCCTTAGATCTGAATAAAACGGACACTGTAATAAAAAAAAAATTAAACTCAGATTCTTGCACAGCAACTATACAGAAAGGAAATCACCTATCTTCTAGTGGTATATTACATTTGATATCAACTTCAATAATTAAAGGTACATCCATTGTGTTGTTTGGGGTCACATATTCCAAACGTTATATAAATGGTGTTATTTTATCAAGTTAGTACTGACTGTTACCGAAAATTACCATTTTGATGATAGTCAACGTAGTATGTTGAAGATATGAAGGTAAAAGTAGTGATTTCTGATCGAAAACCAACTTCCAAACGCAAGGCATAACTCTTGCCAGTCTGCATTACTGGATGATTTAACCCTTGCACTATTTCCCTCGCTTTATTGTGTCAAGGTAGTGAATCGCTGCACCGGAAATGCATAGCGGGCCCGGATTTCTAAACACAGATTTCTTAAGGAAATACTGCAAATTCTAAATCAGCCAGTAATGGAGACTGGCAAGAGTTATGCCTTGCATTGGGAAGTTGATCGAAAACCGGACATTACATCGCGATTGACGCGAGCCAATTGGTCAAACGTAATTTTATTTACAAGAGACAAAAAGACAAATTGAGGTGGATAATGTTAAATAGGTTCTACTGTGCATGTTAATTGGACGAGTTATGTAGGTGTGTGTGCATGCTTAATGATGTTTTCAGATTTTAATTGGAAACTAGTAATTATGATATGTTTGGCGATTGGGGATGAATATGCAAGTTTAGTGAAATTATCTGCACTATAACCAGCATATATGGTATGTTGGAACGTATAAAAGTCAATAACATGTTATTAAACACAATGGATGTATCTTTGAATTATGATTAGATCAACGGTTTACAAAGGGCAATGCGAAAGGCACACACATTCACTGTCGTAATAAATAACTTTCATACATACGACTATTATTTTATCTGTTAGTAGACAAAGTCAAAATCTAGCATTGCCCAGCCATCTACTCCCTACATATTTCCAGCAATGCGTAATGGAGTTGTAAAATATTAGGTTTATTACTATGGTGCGTTGCAACATACATCGTTTTAGTTATAGAAAGAAGACATTTACATGATTAATTTATTGCTATCGCAGTTCATTGTTAATATTCACATCTATTTCGTAAAAGTTATAATGGTATGTACCTGTTCTTTTATTTAAACTAATTGTCTGGGAAGAAAACGTTGAAATCACATTTTATGTGACAAAATAATGATTTAATCTGCAATTTTATAGATTTTGGTGAAAATCAGGGAATGTAATCACGGGGATATGTATTGTTGGAAAAGGGACGAAAAGCATTTGCAAAAGGCGATCAATTGAGTAACTAATATTTATTGTCGAATTATCTTGTCCCAAAACAAGTTCAACTATACATGCTCCTATAGGCCTACATATTTAATCATCAGGCAAAACAATTTACACATCAAACTGTTTATGAAAAAATCAAGTTCATAATTTTAAAAAATCAAAACCTAAATGTTTATTTGTACTGTGATATGTTAGTGAATCACAAAATGTTCCATCGCGTAAAAGTACAGGGATCGAACCTTGGATATTATTAAAACTAGTTGCTTCAATTAGATCGAAGTAGAGTAGCCTCCCTTGATATAGATGGCAGCACAGGCGGCGCTGTTTTGACGATGGCGAGTAATTCTCCAGCCGGAACTCCGACAGAGGAGAAAGTTGCCAGTAAACGACCAAAATGTGAGTTTTCGGAATATTCTATCAATTTGTAATGAAGTATACTAGCTAATTAATGTATATGCTGATTTTGGAACGTTTTTGTTTAGTACTTGCGTAGTCGGAATTGACAACGCCCGTAGATTAGTTTTTGAGGAAATGATTTCCTTCATGTTTACAGTAGTGTTTGGAGACTACTTATTATATTATCTAAATGACATATTGAAATGTTATTATCAACAACTAATTAAATTTAGATGATGGCATTTCTCAATTGTATTAACAATTTGATTATAAGTAAGCTGCCATATTTGTATTTTTATTTCCATGGTCACCGTGTGTAACGACCAGAACAGGTCCAAGACCAGAACAGAGAAATCAGAATAAACAAATACCATTTGTGCACTAAACATCACTATATTTAAGAAATAAAGTTCCCTGTACCCCAATGTGTTTTGTAATAAAGTATAGTTTTGCCCTGAACTATTATAGTTAAAGTACGAGGACGGTAGTCCGAGTACTTTGACGTTATAATAGTTCAGGGCAAAACTATACTTTATTACAAAACACATTGGGGTACAGCGAACTTTATTACTTTTCTAAGATAACCCATAACACAACATTCTGCTTTGAGTAATTTTGCAAGAAAAATAGAGTTTACTTCCTTAAAATTAATAATCCATGATCAGGGCCAACTGACGAGCCGTGCGACAACATCGACTATGACGTCCTTGTTCTGTTGTGACGTCATATTAGTTCCTGGGGTTGCCTAATGCGGATTTCGTCGTTTTGGTTCAAGTACAAATGGAGCTTTAAATTTAAGACTAATTCGGATTCAAAAGAACACATTCCTTCAATAATTGTTATAACAACGCTACCGTTGTTTTAGGACATTATCATTTGCAGAAAAACACCGTCTTTTCAACTGCCCACTTTCGTTGGGTTACCATGGGCACACGTGACTACGAGGGGAGTGGAAACGTCTTCCAATTGTTACGTCATCACAAAAACTATACCTTTATCGTCTGATAAAGTACTTTTATTTCGATTGTTCTAGCCGCTAGGCATCTTAGAAAGTAGTATAAGACGGATAAAAGGATTTCCTCGTCCGAAAATTAAATACTTATATTTAATTGCCCGGATAAGGTTTCAACCACTTAAAAATAGTAGCGCGCTTTCAGGGTTCGACATTAGCGCTTTGAGGTAGCAAATTTGCCACCTGAAATTGTGTTTTGCTACCTGATTAAAAACTAACTAGCAAAAACTTGCTACCTGGTATTTTTTAAGGGAAAAAGTTAATAACATGAGATAATTCAACATCAGAATGACTATGTATTTAGTTGTGAGCTCTGATGTGCCAATTTCATGCTCTAATAATGAATTTGTTACAAGTCAGATTACAGTCCATGAAGTGATGGTTGAGTGATGACAAGGGATGTATCAATTTCATGTTGGAATAACAAGTTTTTTTCCATCTTTTAACATTAAACAATATTGCTCATTATATCTTGTGATCTTTTGAGAGTTTTTTTCTGTCATCAATGATTTGTGTCAGTTTTTGGGCAGGGATAGCATTTCTGTTTCCATCCCACAGACTCGAGAGTTGTGATCTGTTGAGGTTTTTATGTGATAAAACACAAAACTTAAGTTAATGTGTAACAGTTTATTCAAACCAGTTATTCTGATAATTCAAACACACTCTGACACATTCTAAAAAGGCCCACCATGACCAGGACTGAGGTGGGGCATGGATCCACCCAAAAAAAGTCCTAGGTAAACCTAAACTTTAAAGACTAAATAAACATACAATTTGACTGTTTATTCAAGTTCAAGAAATCTTCAAAAGTTGCTACCAGGTAAGGGAGTTTTGCTACCTATTTTAAAACCAGGTAGCAAGTAGTTGCTACCTGCTAAAAAAGTTAATGTCAAACACTGGCTTTGCTCCGATACTTCAAAAGTGGGATTAGGTTGCGGAAACGAATAATGGACTATTAATGGTAACGACGGTTCCAAGGGAAGTAACTCTGCACGAACAACCTCAAACAGTCTTACAGTGCCTGGCCATTTCGATATCTATCATTTGCAATATTATAAACGTACAAAATAAAATCTTTAGTTATTATTAGATAACTTTGATAAACTATTCACAACTGAATTATTGACATTCGTAAGAAAATATTAGTAAAATAGAATAAACTGTTAAAATAACAAAGTATAATATAAACTACATTTAACTGTTTTTGTTGTACATCTCCTTTAGTGATATTTAGTACAGCTATTTCTTTTTCATTATGACATTATCAATTTTCATATTGAAAGAAATAAAATTAACACGGGACATTTAGCCTCAGAAATTAGTGTTTCATTTATCGACAGCATTTTTTACAAACAATTCGAATAGTTATACAAAATGGAACCCTAGAGATGCTTTGACTTCTGATTTCTAGACTTGCTTTATTTTCTAGACTAAGCTAGGTACAATGCCGACAATGAGGATAAATACCGCATTTCCTCTAATAAGTTATTTTTCGGTACCCCTTGTCAATCTTTAAAAAGAGTAGGCATACAGACCAGAATTTTGTGAACTTCGAATAATTGCAATCTGAGTAACAGATGCGTTTATCAATTTCGTAGACATTGTTTAAATCTTGTTTTATAATGTTAAATTGCGGTAGAGTTTCCTTTAACTTTGATATGTATGTATTATATTTGACTGTTGTTATAATAAGATTTATTCGTCCATATTTCGTCCATCCGGATTATTAACAGGAGGACGGACGGACATGGTGACCTTTAAATACTCCAGACTACTTCGTGGCGGGGGATATGATATTTGTTTTATAGCTATATCTATACAGTAGAAGTAGAAATAATATATTTACACTCGTGGCTGCGCCTCGAGGAAATATGCATTTCTACTTCACTCGATGGGAAATACGTGGAGTTCGATGAAAAATGTCAAATATCCTCTTAGACGAGTTATTATAAGACGAGCAATGAAATACTGGGATCTTTCAGTGAAATAATCCCAGTATTTCATAGCACATTTTGTTTCAAATTATTCCATCACATACATTGTAACTATACACTTGGAAATTAATTAAACAACACCCACATTTTTTAACAGCAAAATCGTTCGATTTGAAAGAAGACAATATGTCAAGAAAACTGTTGAAACGAAAGGTCAGTCACATAACGGTTCACTGTCTTTTGGATAATGGCTGTTACAATAATTTGGTATTTTGGTATTTGTCATTGTCAATAAAATACTTCATTGGTGTCATATATATATATTTTGGTTTCGTGGATACATTAACGTTCCGTCTCGCTGTACAGGGACAGTTAGAAATGTATGATTACATGTATATCGGTATATAGTGGCTGGTCAATCATATCTTTTTGATGTTAGTGTTGGTAGGTATTTCTGTAAGGACATTCCGAGAATATGTGAAACAAATGTTTAACTGAAATATATCGCAATATGAGCTCTAAGTCTTCAACATAAATCGATTTTTTAAATCAAAATTTTCATTTATAATTACATTCAATCAACATACAAATAATGAGAATAAGGAAAATATAGCAATGAATTAACTATCAATGCTATGGCATGTATACGGCATTTACGGCCTCGACCATGTTTCGACAACTGGGCCAATACGGGGAAAGTGGGCCAATACGGGAAAAACTGGGCCAATACGAGACAAACTGGGCCAATATGAGTCTGAGCATGCGCAGTTGCACATTTGGTGAAAGCCTGAAAATTTGCCTCCACCCCTTTTCGGCCGTGGCTTCAAAATTATCCTCTTTTGGAACCTTTCGAAACGTTAATTAATAACGTAGGTCCTTGCGACCCTAGTGAGAGAACAGCTCCGCTGAAAATCGCTCGTTAAATCCCCGTACTCATCATCATCATCTTTCGCTTCACAACTTTGACCCGTGCTATTTGTTCACCAATATTGTTTATAATTATTATTTCAATATAAATGAGATGTCTAGTATTGTGCAAAAAGAATGAAAAGAAGTTAATTAATAAAATTGTCATTAATTAAGTATTTCCGTATTGGCCGAGTTACAGGTCCTCGGTCCGTTGTATTGGCCCTCGACTTCGTCTCGGGCCAATACAACCGACCTCGGACCTGTAACTGGGCCAATACGGAAATACTTATCAATGACATTATAATATAATATCTGTATGGCTGAAGACTAACAAATAAAATAATAATGCGTTGTCCATGCGGTAATTATGGTTCAGAATGTGCCGGCATTGAATATTAATTTAACATATTGCTAAAGGTAATTAAAAAGCCCACACAACAATTAATCATTTTAGACTTTAGCATTCTCAGGATACATATCAGACATACAAGTGGATTATTCGGCTTATCAGATTCGGTTACTATCACCCGC
Organism: Gibbula magus; assembly: GCA_936450465.1. NCBI lineage: Eukaryota > Metazoa > Mollusca > Gastropoda > Trochida > Trochidae > Gibbula > Gibbula magus. The sequence goes on from OW388304.1 coordinate 21,374,607, forward strand.
CAAATTAGAAATGTACCCATGGAATCAAACAAATAAAATAAAATCATGGAACAAAGACATGATGACTGTTCCACATACCAGTTTTCGTTATTTTTTTGGAATAGCTTATAATCTATGTACAATTGTGTTAACGGGTTATGTTACGTTACATGAGCATCTCGATTCCACGAATTTACTAAAGCCACATCAAAGTGTACATAATTCGACTCTTCTAAAAAGACTACGCAAGATCGTCTGACAGTCACGGGTCCAAATGGTAACTAATACGGACTTATACAGAATGCAACTTCTTGCACTCTATTGATAGGGCCATATTTTTTTTTATAATTTGCCAAAAATCAAATCACCAAATATCTGAAAGTTAGTGGCGGGCCATCGGTAGAGCCATGTAAATTTCAGGATCATATGACCATTTCTGGTCAAACATGTCGGAGATAATAAAATAGAGCCATTGGCTCCGTAGAAAATCAGGAATTACGATATTAATTATATCTAAAGAAAGATGAACATATCAAATAATAAGCCAGTGCCCAGTCACCAAATCTATAATCCAAAATAATTAACCATTAATCCACAGGTCAACAACATGCAGTTACATAATATACAGACCCACTCTCCAATTACAGGCAAGTGAATTATACATTTAAAATGTTTTTCCAACACTTATAATAGGCTCAATGCATGGAAATTGATTGGATGAAAGCTGATATGATTAAGATGAATAGTATTACATTTACATTTCATTATAGCCATTAAAGAGGTTCACCGTTTGCACACCTGCCATGAACTTATATCAGGAGTTTAAGATTCAGAAACTTGCCGGTATATTAAAAATTTGCCAAAATTCAAATATTCCACCACCTATAACAAAATTTGCATGATTAATGTGTATTATGAAGCTGAACACTCAGAAACTTAGTGGCGTGCAATTGGTCGAGTGACATAAATTTCAGGGCTATATGACCACTTCTGGTCAAAGATGTCGGAAAATAAAATACATTAAAAATTTGCCAAAATTTGAATATTCCACCAACTATAACAATATTTGCATGATTAATGTGTATTATGAAGCTGAACACTCAGAAACTTAGTGGCGTGCAATTGGTCGAGCGACATAAATTTCAGGGCCATATGACCAGTTCTGGTCAAAGATGTCGGAAATAAAATACATTAAAAATTTGCCAAAATTCAAATATTCCACCAACTGTAACAATATTTGCATGAATAATGTGTATTATGAAGCTGAACACTCAGAAACGTAGTGGCGTGCAATTGGTCGAGCGACATAAATTTCAGGGCCATATGACCAGTTCTGGTCAAAGATATCAGAATATAAAATACATTAAAAATTTGCCAAAATTCAAATATTCCACCAACTATAACAAAATTTGCATGATTAATGTGTATTATGAAGCTGAACACTCAGAAACGTAGTGGCGTGCAATTGGTCGAGCGACATCAATTTCAGGGCCATATGACCAGTTCTGGTCAAAGATGTCGGCAATAAAATACATTAAAAATTTGCCAAAATTCAAATATTCCACCAACTGTAACAATATTTGCATAAATAATGTGTATTATGAAGCCGTACCCTCAGAAACTTAGTGGCGTGCCATCGGTCGAGCGACATAAATTTCAGGACCATATGACCACTTCTGGTCAAAGATATCGGAATATAAAATACATTAAAAATTTGCCAAAATTCAAATATTCCAGCAACTATAACAAAATTTGCATGATTAATGTGTTTTATGAAGCCCAACACTCAGAAACTTAATGGCGTGCAATTGGTCGAGCGACATAAATGTCAGGGCCATATGACCACTTCTGGTCAAAGATGTCGGAAAATAAAATACATTAAAAATTTGCCAAAATTTGAATATTCCACCAACTATAACAATATTTGCATGATTAATGTGTATTATGAAGCTGAACACTCAGAAACTTAGTGGCGTGCAATTGGTCGAGTGACATAAATTTCAGGGCCATATGACCAGTTCTGGTCAAAGTTGTCGTAAATAAAATACATTAAAAATTTGCCAAAATTCAAATATTCCACCAACTGTAACAATATTTGCATGAATAATGTGTATTATGAAGCCGTACCCTCAGAAACTTAGTGGCGTGCCATCGGTCGAGCGACATAAATTTCAGGACCATATGACCACTTCTGGTCAAAGATATCGGAATATAAAATACATTAAAAATTTGCCGAAATTTGAATATTCCACCAACTATAACAATATTTGCATGATTAATGTGTATTATGAAGCCGAACACTCAGAAACGTAGTGGCATGCAATCGGTCGAGCGACATAAATTTCAGGGCCATTTGACCAGTTCTGGTCAAAGATATTGGAATATAAAATACATTAAAAATTTGCCAAAATTCAAATATTCCACCACCTATAACAAAATTTGCATGATTAATGTGTTTTATGAAGCTGAACACTCAGAAACTTAGTGGCGTGCAATTGGTCGAGTGACATAAATTTCAGGGCTATATGACCACTTCTGGTAAAAGATGTCGGAAAATAAAATACATTAAAAATTTGCCAAAATTTGAATATTCCACCAACTATAACAATATTTGCATGATTAATGTGTATTATGAAGCCGAACACTCAGAAACATAGTGGCATGCAATCGGTCGAGCGACATAAATTTCAGGGCCATTTGACCAGTTCTGGTCAAAGATATTGGAATATAAAATACATTAAAAATTTGCCAAAATTCAAATATTCCACCAACTGTAACAATATTTGCATGAATAATGTGTATTATGAAGCCGTACCCTCAGAAACTTAGTGGCGTGCCATCGGTCGAGCGACATCAATTTCAGGGACATTAAACCACTTCTGGTCAATCATGTCGAAAAATAAATTACATTAAAAATTTGCTAAAATTTTTTGAATATTCCACCAACTATAACAATATTTGCATGATTAATGTGTATTATGAAGCCGAACACTCAGAAACTTAGTGGCGTGCAATCAGTCGAGCGACATCAATTTCAGGACCATATGACCACTTCTGGTCAATCATGTTGAGAATAAAATACATTAAAAATTTGCTAAAATTCAAATATTGGACCAACTATTACAAAACTTGCATGATGAATGTGTATTAAGAAGCCGTACCCTCAGAAACTTAGTGGCGTGCCATCGGTCGAGCGACATCAATTTCAGGGTCATTAAACCACTTCTGGTCAATCATGTCAAAAAAATAAAATACATTAAATTTTTTTTAAAAATTCAAATATTGGACCAACCATTACAAAACTTGCATGATGAATGTGTATTAAGAAGCCGTACCCTCAGAAACTTAGTGGGGTGCCATCGGTCGAGCGACATAAATTTCAGGGTCATTAAACCACTTCTGGTCAATCATGTCGAAAAATAAAATACATTAAAAAAAATTTTAAATTCAAATATTGGACCAACCATTACAAAACTTGCATGATGAATGTGTATTATGAAGCCGTACCCTCAGAAACTTAGTGGCGTGCCATCGGTCGAGCGACATCAATTTCAGGGTCATTAAACCACTTCTGGTCAATCATGTCAAAAAAATAAAATACATTAAAAATTTGTTAAAATTCAAATATTGGACCAACCATTACAAAACTTGCATGATGAATGTGTATTATGAAGCCGTACCCTCAGAAACTTAGTGGCGTGCCATCGGTCGAGCGACATCAATTTCAGGGTCATTAAACCACTTCTGGTCAATCATGTCAAAAAAATAAAATACATTAAAAATTTATTAAAATTCAAATATTGGACCAACCATTACAAAACTTGCATGATGAATGTGTATTATGAAGCCGTACCCTCAGAAACTTAGTGGCGTGCCATCGGTCGAGCGACATCAATTTCAGGGTCATTAAACCACTTCTGGTCAATCATGTCAAAAAAATAAAATACATTAAAAATTTGTTAAAATTCAAATATTGGACCAACCATTACAAAACTTGCATGATGAATGTGTATTATGAAGCCGTACCCTCAGAAACTTAGTGGCGTGCCATCAGTCGAGTGACATACATTTCAGGGTCATTAAACCACTTCTGGTCAATCATGTCGAAAAATAAAATACGTTAAAAATTTGTTAAAATTCAAATATTGGACCAACCATTACAAAACTTGCATGATGAATGTGTATTATGAAGCTGTACCCTCAGAAACTTAGTGGCGTGCCATCGGTCGAGCGACATCAATTTCAGGGTCATTAAACCACTTCTGGTCAATCATGTCAAAAAAATAAAATACATTAAAAATTTGTTAAAATTCAAATATTGGACCAACCATTACAAAACTTGCATGATGAATGTGTATTATGAAGCCGTACCCTCAGAAACTTAGTGGCGTGCCATCAGTCGAGTGACATACATTTCAGGGTCATTAAACCACTTCTGGTCAATCATGTCAAAAAAATAAAATACATTAAAAATTTGTTAAAATTCAAATATTGGACCAACCATTACAAAACTTGCATGATGAATGTGTATTATGAAGCCGTACCCTCAGAAACTTAGTGGCGTGCCATCGGTCGAGCGACATCAATTTCAGGGTCATTAAACCACTTCTGGTCAATCATGTCAAAAAAATAAAATACATTAAAAATTTGTTAAAATTCAAATATTGGACCAACCATTACAAAACTTGCATGATGAATGTGTATTATGAAGCCGTACCCTCAGAAACTTAGTGGCGTGCCATCGGTCGAGCGACATCAATTTCAGGGTCATTAAACCACTTCTGGTCAATCATGTCAAAAAAATAAAATACATTAAAAATTTGTTAAAATTCAAATATTGGACCAACCATTACAAAACTTGCATGATGAATGTGTATTATGAAGCCGTACCCTCAGAAACTTAGTGGCGTGCCATCGGTCGAGCGACATAAATTTCAGGACCATATGACCACTTCTGGTCAATCATGTTGAAAAATAAAATACATTAAAAATTTGTTAAAATTCAAATATTGGACCAACCATTACAAAACTTGCATGATTAATGTGTATTATGAAGCCGTACCCTCAGAAACTTAGTGGCGTGCCATCAGTCGAGCGACATCAATTTCAGGGTCATTAAACCACTTCTGGTCAATCATGTCGAAAAATAAGATACGTTAAAAATTTGTTAAAATTCAAATATTGGACCAACCATTACAAAACTTGCATGATGAATGTGTATTATGAAGCCGTACCCTCAGAAACTTCGTGGCGTGCAATTGGTCGAGCGACATAAATTACCGGGTCATATGACCACTTCTGTTCAAATAAGTTGAAAAATAAAATACATTAAAAATTGTCCAAAAATTAAATATTCAACACATAATAACCAAATTTGCACAATAAATGTACATTATGAAATTGAAAATTCAGAAATATAGTGGCGTACCATTGGTTGAGTCATATAAATTACAGATCCATAATACCAATTCTGGTCAAATGTTTTTTTTGTTTTTTTTTTTATCAAAAATCAAATATTACACCAACCATATAAACAAAATTTGAATGATAAATGTGTATTATGAAGGTGAAAACTCTGAACTAAGTGACGCGCAATCAGTCTAGCGACATGTATTTCAATTTCATTTGACCACTTTTGATCAAACATGTCATAAAATAATATATTCATAAAATTGGTTCAAAATCAAATATTTCACCAATGATAGCAAAACTTGCATGCTTATGTACATTATGAAGCTGAACATTCAGAAAGGCCAAATAATCACTGCTGGTCAAGTAAAGATTGATCACATGTTATTCAGAATCTATCTCACGAAGAACACCACGTCCTGGAATGTCCTTGGCCAAAATTTCTGTGTCTGTACAGAGCTTGTTCACCGTCCCATAATCCCATTGTGGATGTAACTTCATCAGCATGAAAATGATTACCTCTTTCACAAGAACATGTTCAATGTAGGCATTGGCTGCACTGAAATTAAAGAAAGTAGAATGACATCACTGACTGTCAATATCAAATAATCCATATTATCTGAAATATCAAGCAACTTAATCCCTACATGAAAATATATTTGAATGGAAGTCATTGTTGGAGTTGTTATCGGTATATGTTCCTTGACTTTATTTATTTATTATGAGAAGATGGTGGATATGATTAATTACTGTAGTTCTAATGGATGAAAGGAATTAGCCTTTCTTCATGCAACTGTTGTAATGATTTTTGAAATTGGAAACCAAATCAAAACCAATTTAATCTGCAAAATCTAAAATGTTGATCAGAGCATTTTAAGTGACAGAATCATATACAATGATAAATACATATTATAAGCAGTAAATCACCTCATGAACCTGTTTGTTACGTCTTCCAATTTCTTCTCGACTTTAATGGTAATCCGACAAACTAGACCGGAGTACGCTATTCTGAAATATAGGAAATTACTTCTATGTATTCTAAAGTAAATAAAAAGCAATGTAAATGTTTCTAAAAGTTATTTCTAAACGATATTGATCAAGGCATAAAGAAGGGTCCAATGTCCAATGTCCCTTCATTTAGAATGCTACAAAATTTTACACTGAAAATTTTAAGCAAAAGTTCGTAATTTATCACATTGTATCTCTGCTACGTTTATTGATGTTTACCTTGTCCTCTCACGTACAAGTGTAAGACTTTCTTGGAGCGACTGAATCCACTTCCAGAACATCTGTTTAAGAAAGCATAAGATATTTTTTGAGACATCATATCATGTCATGTGAGAATAACATGTGAAGAATGTTTTTATGTGGTTTATGGGTTTTTTTTATGATAATGATAGTGCATGTCTAAAATTGCACATATTATTGCATTATCAGCTAAAGGGGATACACATCTATTACCCGAAATTCAACGTGAACTACAATACTCCTTCACAACTATTACAATGTCTCTCGTCATAATCTCTTCCATAAAAAAGAACCCCATTTGTCTGTGCATCCCCATAACACATTCTCTCAATTTTGATCATATGATTTGACGATGGATTGTCCCGATTGGTGTGCATAAATACCGTATTTCCTCTAATAGGGGCCGGCCTCTAATAGGAGCCGGGCCTCTAATAGCAGCCGGGGATGAAGGTACCTAAAGGTGAATAAGAGCCGGGCCTCGGTGAATTTGTTATTCCATTTCGAATCCTCATCAGTTCGTGAAGTGCTTTATTTCGTATACACATTGTGGCCCGTTCTTGCCATTATTCAGCATTCGAGAATGTGTGGGTAATTTTTTTTTTTTTTTTTTTTAATTTTTTTTTTTTTTTATTATTTTATTTCTTTTTGAGGTACATATACATTTAGGTTCAAACTATCAAGAAGTGACATTTTACACAGCAACATTTACATGTAGGCGAATTTTAATTTGCAAGCAAGTATGCACAGGTTGTATCAAGTTTTCAATTACAATGGTAACAAAGGCATATAAAGAAGAAGTGATTAGTCTTTGAATAGTAAATGGCAGGATGACCAAAATTTCATATATCTTGAGTAGTTGCAATTCGAATAACAGTTGTATTTATCAATGTTATATATTTTCTTCAGATCGTTTTGAATGTATGTGAAGCTTGGTTTCAAACCAAATTGTTTTGCTTTGAAAATGGTGTATTTCACATTTGTAATTATCATGTTCAATACCCTGTTTCTGTATTCGGGGTATCCAAGAAAAATGTTTCGTTTGGAAAACTTTATGTTCGCTTCAGTGTACGTCTCTATCCATTCTTTAACTTTGTTCCATAAGTTTTTAACAATTTGACAATCAAAAAATAGATGAACTATGGTTTCTTTCTCTTTATTACAAAAACTGCATTTATTTTCTTCTTTTAATTTCATCTTTTGCAGAAGATCATTTGTCGGCAAAATTCTATGAAGTATGGAATATTGAAACCATTTTGTTTTGGAATTTAGATTAGACATGAAGGGTATTTCATTTATGTTATTCCATTCGCTTTCATTAATTGAACATTCAAGATCTAATTCCCACTTTTTTCTGTACTTGCATTCTGTCATAGTGTTTTCTGTCTTTTGTAATATATCATAAAAGCTCCGACATCCCTTTTTCTTAGTAGCTATATTTTCAATAAAGTATGGGACAAGTGGCATTTCTAGTTTTTTTTCTATTTTGATTTTGTATTTTAAAAAATATGCTTTAATTGCTTGGGTAATGCCAGTATATTCTAGGAAATTTGTCTTGCATTTGTATATTCCAGTCATTTCTAGGTAATTTAGAAATTTACCGTCACTTTTGATTATATCATTTATCAGGTAAATACCGGATTTTGACATATTCTTATTATTTATAGACTTGTTGTTTATTCTAACATTGTCGTTATTCCATATTGGTTGGGATAAGATGTCAGATTGAGTGTTGACGGTATTCCCCATTTGTTTGTTAAAGCATCCCCATGCCTTTAAAACATCTTTCCAAAAATCGTTTGTTCTTGGAGTACAGACTTTCTCAATGAGGGATGATTCAGTGTATTGATAAAAATCTCTGTGCATTGGCGATACGTTAATATAGAAAAGTTTCTTTAACCCTTAACATGCGGGCGACGGAATAATCCGGGCGGGCTATAAGCGATTCGTAGGTACTCCAGTACGGATCCCGGATCGCTTACTTAGAAGAATTCACGCCTGTCTATGTACTGGGCTAGCCTCCATACCGGGTCCCGAGTCGATTGTTTCCGCGACTCGCTGCATGAGAATGGCTGTATTTATGCCTCGCAGCCCGCAATGAGAATAAAACTTTCTTCAGTGTCTGGTCAGAACGTCCAGCAAAATTCACACCAATTTGCGTGTGCATTGTTGACCCGTAACGCATCGATAATTAGCTTTACAAAAGGCCAATTTTGTCCTGCTTCGCTCCGATGGCTACACTGCCCGGCGGCTAATTAGCACCTAAGTGTCTGCACTGCCCCGGGGTGAGATAGGCCCGTACAGGCTTATCTGTCTCGCATCCCGCCACATGGGCAGATAGCCTATGCTTATCTGTCTCGCATCTCGCCACATGGGCAGATAGCTTCTAATTACGGGAAGATATTGCGATAAGCTACCTTTCTCTCGCACTTCGTATCATATGAACCAATTGGTTGTTTTCATTTTTTTTTATACCAAAATAAAGAGGAAAGAATGGTCTTTATTCCCATATAAAAATCGCAATTGCGCTAACATAACTGAAAATACAGCAATCGCACAGAGATAGCCGACTTTCGCACTTTTGAATTTTGATACATGTGGCGCATTTACCCCAACATGCCTCGGCGCTCTATTTCTAAGAAACTACTTGGGATATTTTCATAATTTTTTTATCAGTATATAGATAAAAGAATTGTCTTCAATTCCATATAAAATACGTGTATTTTCGGCAATAACTTTTGATGCGCCAGGTGTCGCGCAGAAGGTGATATTCGGCTTTGAATAAGTGGCGCTCTTAGCATATACCATCATTACGGGCTTTATAACTTGTGAACCGCAAGTCCGATTTTTATAATTTTTACATCATTGTAAAGAGAAAAACATTGTCTTCAATTCCATGTATAATGCGCATGTTTTCGGGAAGAACTCTGCATGCGCAAAGCGCCGCGCCAAAAGGTATAATTTTCGCACTTCATAACTTTTGAACCGCAAGTCCGATTTTTATAATTTTTACATCATTGTAAAGAGAAAAACATTGTCTTTAATTCCAGATATAATGCGCATGTTTTTGGGAAGAACTATGCATGCGCGAAGAGCCGCAATATTGATGTACGCATAAGTGAAGAAGTATGATAATATATAACTAAAATACTGTTCTTTTGATACGCAAATATAGAGCTTTATAAACGATGAACAACTGTCATGACGGAATTTTGTTTCCAGTTTTGGAAAAAAAATTATAACATAAAAGTGAAAATATATTTGAGTACGGGACCAGCCGCTCGGGGAAAAGCCTTTTCGTGGGAATATTTTCTCAGGAAAATATTTCACTTTTCGGAGTTTCTAAAAATGCGTGAACATTTTTGTTACTGATGCCATTTGCGAAAGGTTTTTATTTCTAAAATTCAAATGCGAGGGCGCACCTTTCCAAACCATTTGAATTGAATTTATTATTTTATCTTTTACATTATTGAATAAAAGACGTTTCATTCAATAAGATTTGAAGAATTATTTATATGTGTAGCGGACTGAACTGAGCAGATGGAGAATTTGATTCCTCACCACTTTTATTACCAAAGTTCTTTTGTATCACAATTACTTTTTTAGGTATTAGTTTTTTCGTGAGCAGGGGAATTTCCGACGGGATTCGCCATGACATAATGAGAAAAAATTCCCATGAACATGGGCGTGGTCCGTCATCTTCGGGACCGACCCACAAGTATAAATATCTACCGGGGGGTGCGCGGACCCCCCCGCTTTTGGTCGCCACCCCCCAAACTTTTTGTGCAAATTATTTTTTTGTTTCTACTTTGAAATAAAGGTTCGTGTCATTCCGAGGTATGAAGGTTTCTGCTATATATGTCGAGAGGGCATGGGAACCCATTCCCAATAGAATCCGGGGTTCGTCCCATAGGATTGTTCCTCGGAGTCTCTCGTTCTCAAAAGAGAACATGGGAAACCTGTCCCGCGATTGAATCCGGGGTCCGCCGCGGAAGACGGGGACGGGAATTCCCGGAGAGCATGGGAGTATGCTCCCATGGGTCCGGGCTCCGCCTCGAGAGACCGCTCCTTGGATGCTCTGCTTCTCGAAAAGAGAAGTCATTCGGCAACTGACAACCCGAGCTTCCCTGACATAGTAGTTTATTTTCCGGGCCTCGCGCCCGGTGCTACACGTCGCCGAGGAAATCAGAAAATGGTCCGTTTGACATATGCGTCGGAAAAATCGGCGCGATGTCAGAAGCCGTCGGCGCCGTCGGCGCTTGCGGCGCAGTCATCCTAGATGCGCCGGGAGGTTCTGAAACTGGCAAATGAACGTCCATGAAGCTCACATTCATTATCTCTGTATGTTTATTGTCTCTAATCACATGTTATATGTTGCATACATCTAACGCATTTTCAATCATTTACAGGTTGAAGCAGAATGCTGCGCGGACGTGGACGCAAGGCCCTGCGACGGCCTAGGACGTTGCATACTAGGACACGCAGCTTTGAAGCCGTTACAAGCGACGACGACTTCATCAACGAGATCCATGCTGATGAAGCCTCTGATATGGAGTCAACTGACAGTGATGGTAGCAGTGGTTTAGACAGTGATGATGCATATGATCGGGACACTGTAATAGATAGTGAACATGGTGACACAGATGCTCTGAGTGATATAGAGACAGAGATTGCCAGAAAGATTCTAGCCGCCGGTAATTCCACCGAAGAAGACTTTAGTGGTTTTGAGGAGGAGTTTGCCGAAATACCACAATATAATCATGATAATTCACAGACGTTTGATGAGTGGGTGGATGGTCCGCGGCCACGTGTAAACTTGCCTTTCACTGGTCAAACTGGGTTGCGCCAGTTCATAGAACTTCCTGAGAACCCTGAACCTATTGACTTTTTCAATTTGTTTATACATAATGATGACTATGAGGATATGGCAACGGAAACCAATAGATATTTCAAACAAGCAATGGAGGACAAAATTCTAAGACCCCGTTCAAGAATGCAACAGTGGCAAGACACTAATGCAGAAGAGATGAAGGTATTTGTAGCCATGACAATTGCCATGTCATTGGTTGTGCAGAGAAACTTTGCTGATTACTGGTCAACAAGTGATGTTACCTCAACGCCTTTCTTCGCCAAGTGCATGCCCCGAGACAGGTTTTGGCTTCTTATAACCTACCTACACTTGGCTGACAACAGGAGGATGCCGGGCCGTAACACCCCGTGCTTTTCACCAATAAATAAACTGGGACACTTGTATAACCGGATAGTTCACCGTTTTTCAAGAGTGTATAAACCGCATCAAAACATTTCAGTCGACGAGGGCATGGTGCCCTGGAAAGGTAACTTATCTTTCAAAGTTTATCTTCCCGACAAGCCTAAGAAGTATGGGATAAAGGCTTTCATGTTGTGTGACTCGCACAACGGATACGTTTGCAAGTTCAAACTCTACACTGGAAAAACGAATGAACCGGTTTCTGAAGGTGGCAAAACTTATGATGTAGTCATGGACTTGGTGAACGACTACGTTGGACAGGGGCATCACATCTTTATGGACAACTACTATTCGTCCACAAATCTGTACATAAATTTGTGGGAGCGGGGAATAGGTGCCACGGGGACGTTGAGAGCGAATCGAAAGGGACTTCCTGATTCAGTCAAGAAACCTAAAAAGAAAGCCAAGCAAGGGGACATGACAGTTTCTCACAACCATGGCCTACTCGTTCTTCGCTACGAAGATAGAAAATCAGTGCTTCTCATGTCTACTGTTGAAGATACACAACTTGAACAAACAGGGAAGAAGAACCGGGCAACAGGGGAACCAGTTCTCAAGCCGCGCATTGTAACAACGTACAACAAGTACATGGGAGGTGTTGATCGGGCCGACCAGATGTTGTCGTACACGCCGTTCCGAGTGAAGACCCTGAAGTGGTGGAAACGGGTTTGGTTTCACGTTCTCAACGTTGCCATGTTGAACTCTTACATCGTTTATAAAGAATATAGCAAAGATAAACCTCTAAAAACAAGTCGGGAATACAGGAAGGCTTTGGCGCAACATATAGTAACATTTGCGGACAAGGAACAAGTTCCATCACTTTGCAGACGTCCCCGTGGTCGGCCGAGCACGAGCGACGAGAGTGTCACTCGTCTTCATGGACGTCACTTTCCGACGAAGATTGAGCCTGTCGGAAGGAAGAAAAACGTCACAAGGATGTGTGTGGTATGCTCTAAGGCAAAACGCGCCGTCCTCGCAAAACAGATTGAAGAAGGCAATGGGCCAGCAAGGAAGAAAAAACGAGTAGGCAGAGAGTCTTCTTATGAATGTACAGATTGTAATGTTTCTCTGTGCGCCGCACCATGCTTCAAACTGTACCACACCGCCACTGACTATTCCAGGGCTTACATCACTGCCACGGAAAAAGAAAGAAATGAAGAAGGGAATGAAGAAGAAGAAAATTGAAAGTAAAGAGAGCCGAAGTGTGGACTAGTATATACACATTATATACATACCTTGTTAGGTCCCTAAAGCTGTTCTGCGCACAACCGCAGGTAAATATTGTGTATATTTGTACATAAATGCATTGTAATTTCATTGTAATACATGTCATTGCAAATAAAATATTCTTTATTTTATCAAAGAGACAGAGAAAGTGAATGCGAGCTTTCATTGGAAGTTCAGCCAGAACCGCATCATAAAAAAACACCCATAAATGCTGAACCGGGTGGCCGATTTTCATAAAACTTACATGGGGTAAAGAGGAAAGATTCGGCTTTGATTCAATATAAAATTTATACATGCGCACGAAAAACTAAAGTTGCGGCACGTGCCCCGATATGCGCGATAGTCAAAAAGTTGCCTCAAAGTACCGAGGGTACCTTCATTTGGCACGCTATAGCTTCCGAACGAAGTTGCGCATTTTTTTCTTTTTACATCATCGTAAAGAGCAATAAATTGTCTTCAATTCCATGTATCATATGTATATGCGCAGCGAAAAATAAACATGCGGCAAATGATGCGCCAGATGTCGCAAAAAGTTAGTTTTTCAAAAATGAATTTTCTAAGTACTGGGGGTGCCTTCCTTACGCTCTTCATATATTGCGAACCATTTGACGTATTCCAATAATTTTTATATCATTGTAAAGAGGAATAAATTGTCTTCAAGTACATACGTGTTTCGCATGCGCGCGAAATAATTTACGATTTTATAAAGCTGGAAATAAAGACAAACTTTACACCGCGCAACATGTATTGCGTTCGCCGCGGTGATTAGTGTATGCTGTGCTCATTAGTACCCATTAGTTCCACGCGCGCTCGGCTCTGGCACCCTCGAGGAGGTCTCGAGGAGGTCTCGAGGAGGTAACGGTACTGTAATTAGCACAGTCCCGGGGGGACCAAGCAGTGCCAGTAAATTGGTGCGCGTCGGGACCATTCACGTGGTACTGTCGGGGTAGCGTCACTCTCCTTTGGTTGGTTATATTTTCTGAACCATAAGTCGTATTCTAATAATTTTTATGTCATTGTAAAGAGGAATAAACTATCTACAAGCACATATAAATTTCGCAATATGCGCGCTCAGGAGTTTTGATTTCATGAAGCTGGAAATAAAGACAAACTTTAGATGACAATAGAATTATAACCATAGGTCGCATTCTAATATTTTTTATATCATTGTAAAGACAAACATCTGGTCTTCAAGTCCATATAAAAATTTCAGTAGCGCGCTCCAAATTCATGATGTTATAAGGCCCGAATTAAAGACAATCTTTACAAAGTAATAGAAAAGTAAAGAAAAATCGTAAAAAAATAATTCGAAGATGCGGGTATAAAGCAACCATTTGTGTACGGGTGCCGCGACTTGAATTTGTATTCAACGCCCGTATATAGCCCGTATTCGCCATGTAGATGCGGTATATTTCGTAAAAACGGTACCGGAATCGCCGCCTGGAAATTCCGCCAGCAGAGCTCGTTAGTGCCTAAGCTCAAACTACTGCTGCGAGCTGCGAGCCTGTAAATTCCGCCACAGGGGCTAAAAAGGGTAAAATATATATACGCAACGTAAGGGTTAATTTTGAGTTACTTTCAGAATCGAAGAGCCTTTTAACCCAACTTATCTTTTGCGAAATGATTGTATTTCTTATATCTGGAACTCTAATCCCACCCTCTTTGAAGCTTCTAGTTATTATTGTACGTTTAATTTTATCAGGTTTACCTTTCCAAATGAAACTAAATGCTAGCTTTTCGAGCTCTTTTAATATATTTTCACTTGGGTTTGAAAGTGTTGTAAAGATATGATTAAGTTTAGGTAGAATAAGACTTTTCAAAACTGTTGTTCTCCCAAGTGGGGTAAGATCTCTTCCAAGCCACTGGTTCATCGTTGTCCTAATTTGTTTTAGTTTATCTTTATAGTTTCTCTCTACCATTTCTGCCAAGTTATGTGTGAAAGTTATGCCAAGGATAGTAACATCTGTTCTAGACCAATCAAGTTTGTAATCTTTGCATATTGTCTTTTTTGAGTGCTTTAAAGAACCTATCCAGATAACTTGGGTTTTGCTTGTATTAATTTTAAGACCTGAAAAGGAGGCGTATTCTGTTAATGTTCGTAATGTTGCTTGAAGGCATGCTTCAGTCCCATCTAGTGTTAAAGAGGTATCGTCTGCAAACTGAGTAATCAAATATTCACTGTCACCTATTTTGATTCCTTTAATTTTTTTATTATTACGAATCATAATGCTTAATATTTCAGCACAAAGAATAAATAAGTACGGCGAAAGTGGATCTCCTTGTCTGCATCCACGTGTGATTTCGAAGAAACCTGATGAGAAACCATTAACGAGTACACTTGAATTGATATTTCTATAAAATGTGCATATCCAATTTTTAACTGTTGTGCCAAAGTTGAAAAAGTCAAGAACCTTTTGGATAAATGTCCAATCTACAGAGTCAAAAGCTTTTTCGAAATCTATAAGTAGTAGTAGACCTGGGATTTCCATGCACTCTGCATATTCCATAATGTCATAGATCTGCCTTGTACATTCCCCAATATATCTATTTGACAGAAAACCTCGTTGGTCTTCATTTATTATTTTTGGAAGTACTTTTTTCATTCGATTGGCAATTGTGGCTGATGCTATCTTATACGATACATTTAAAAGAGATATAGGTCTCCAGTTTTTTAAAAACTGCTTTGGTTTATCTTTTTTTGGAATACATGTTATAAGACCCTGTTTTTGGCTAATAGATAACTCGCCTATTTTGTAAGACATGTTCAGCGATCGAATCAGAAAGGCATGCAAGTCCAACCAAAAGAATTTGTAAAATTCTACTGTAAAACCTGATGGGCCGGGACTTTTTTCGTTTTTCATGTTTTTAAGCGATCTTAAAACCTCATCATATTTTAATTCTCCTTCGAGCAAATCTTTGTCTAAGTCAGTGAGCTTTGGTACCTCACAATGTTTAAAGAGTTCCTCTAGATCGATTGGCGAACAATTTTGCTTCTTATATATATTTTTATAATAGCATCTAGTTTCGTTTATTATTTCTTTAGTGTTAGAGATGATTTTGTTTTCTTGTGTTTCTAATTTTGTTATAGATTTATTAATAAAATTTCTTTTTTCTAGGGATAAAAAGTATTTTGTCGGTTTTTCTCCTTTTTCCTTCCATTCACTTTTGGACCTTAATATCACACCTTCAGCCGTAACGCTAATTATATTTTCCAATTTAAGATTGACATCGTTTATTTTTTTTACGACTTCTTCTTTTTCAGCCGCGTCTCGACTCTGATCTAAACTTTTATTTAAATTTTCGAGTGTTTTGTTAAGGTCTTTTTCATTTTTTTCCCTCTCCCGTTTTCGTTCTGATGAATATTTGATAGTAAAACCTCTTATCATGATAAGTAAAGTTTCAAAGAACAGTTGGTCATTTATTTCAAAAATTGCATTTCCATTATCATCTAACCCTATTTGATACTGTTGTTTTGTTGTATTGACTATTTTCTTAACTTCTTCCACATAATTCTTATCATAAAGTAATGAATTGTTAAATTTCCAAAACCCTTTCCCCCTATCAACATCCAATAATTTCAAAGTTACCCAAGTCATTGAGTGATCCGACTTAAAAGCAGGTTCAATATCTGCATTCTCAATAGATGGTTCTAAATCTCTAGACAAAAGAAAGTAATCTAATCTCGACTGTTTAATAGGTTTAGTTTGTCGCCATGTGTATCGTGTAATATCCGGGTTTAATAGTCGCCAAGGGTCAATGATATCATATTCTTCAATAAATGACAATACAAATTCTCTTGCCTTTTGGTTATTTATATTTTTGTAATTGAATAAATCTAGGTCAGGGTTCTGTATAAGATTCCAGTCTCCACAAATCGTGAAATGGTCCGAGTCGAATTCTGCAATAGTTTCAAAAAGGTTTTCATAAAAAGAAGGACTGTCTGTATTAGGTCCATACAAAGTTATCAGAGTTAATGTTTTTTCACATATTTCGATCTTAAGTGCAAGGTAATTTCCATTTGCTTTATCTTGTTTTTGGTCTATCATATTGGAGACAAATTTTTCATTAAACAGTATCGCTACTCCGCGAGCATTGCTTTTATAAGAACTAAAGAAACATTTTGTCGAGCCCCATTCTCTCTGTATAACTTGTTCAATTTCTGGAGTAAAATGGGTGTCTTGGAGACAATAGATATCTGCTTTTTTTCGTTTAAGATTTGAAAATACCTCGACACGTTTTTTCTTATTTTTTAGTCCTTGACAATTTGAAGTAACAATTTTTAGACTACCATTCATTTTTATTTATTACAATGAAGTTGTCGTTGCTAATAAAGTAAAAGCATGTATATGTACCGTTGTAAAAGTAATGGAATGGGAGTAACTTAAATACAGAGAGAAAGAAAGAGATATGTACAAGAGCGTAGGGAAACTGAAAGGTAAGGTTATATACAAAAGTATAGGATAGATCATTTGTCATAGGAGAGACTACTATAGGATGCGTTATTGATTTTTTCATACGAGCCGCGTGTAAGAGGTAAAGGCTCGTGCTTTTCAAGCGTGCGTGTTTGTCGCTGAAGGCGTGCAGGATAAGCATGCATGTTATGGGAGTTATGTTTATGGTGTTTTTTCCAGAATGTTTGACATCAGATTGTCTAATTTATCAGTTAAGGATACTGTGTATTTGGGAAGGTATCTAAATGTGAGTATTACATATTGTTAATACCATTGTAGTCTAGTAAAATATCACCTTTGTTTAACCAGTAAGTGAAAATCATGATCGTATTTCAAAACAGGATGAGTATCAAGAGACATATGAATGTAAACAAATGACTTTGGAATAAAACCATAATCATATACATACATACCTACATACATACATACGTACACCATACATGCACATACATATATATGTAGAAGGTACTCAGTCAGTATATAAATAACAATGCACATACACACATCTACATATAGTTGGATATGTGTATCTGTATTATATTCTTTATAATGATTTAAGGTTTTAGAATCATAGGAAAACAAATGGTTATCATTTCAGGACAAAGCTGTGACACTAAACATCCACAACTAAGCAGTACATGTACATAAATACATACATACAATTCGTCACTAAGTATATTAGGTCATCCTTGCACATGCATATAGATACACATACATGTATTCACAAGGAGATACTTACACATGTAAGTATGGTAACACGCATATACATGCACATATACATATACATACATATAAATACATACACACATACATATATACATATATATATATATATATATATATATACATATACATACATACATACATATATACATATACATACACATACACACACACACACATACATATATATATACATACATAAACCTATTTCAATACACAGTTGGAAGACAATACACTTGCACATTAAGAAATAGGTATTAACTTGTTTGGTATCTTATGGTTTTTCCATATCATCTATGGGTGCTTGTTTTTCTATACTTTTCCATACTTATGATATTGACAATGCATATGTAATAATAGTCAGATTACAGTAAATAATTCATGAATATTTGTAAAAAAAATCAACATTATATTGGATATAGTTGTTGTCAGCATGTTTTTTAAATATATAAATTCATGCAACTAAATAGTTATGCTAAACATGCATGCATTGAAGGAGTAGATAGGATAATATGAATTATTAGCTTAGTTTTTTTTCTCTAAGAAATCCATGTATTCATTTTGGAGAAGTAATAGATTGATATATGAATGTATGTAACATCAAATACTCATAATGATTTAATAACTGCTCTGAAAATATTGATTGGGTCTATTCAACATTGGCTAACATTTTCTGTCATCATGTTATTTAAATCTTTAAATTCATTCAACTGAATACTTATGTTAAACATGCATGCATTGAAGTAGTAGATAGGATAATATGAATTATTAGCTTAGTGTTTTTTAATACTATCCATGTATTCATTTTGGAGAAGTAAGAGTTTGATGTATGCAACACCAAATACACATAGAGATTTAATAACTGCACTAAAAATCATTGAGTGGGTCTGTTCAATATTGGGTTAGGGAATCAGGTATCTCAACATTGTGGCGTTTCCATGCAGTGTTGGGTTCATTTGGTTTTTTAACTTCCAAAACCAAGTCTATACCCTTAACCCTTACTCTGGTGTACAAATTGTACACTTTTCTAAGTCCATAGGCAGTCTTGTTGAGATAGGACCTGATCTTCTTCATGGAAGTGGGGAGATCTGTTTGGATGTTGTATCCAGTCCCGTAGAGCTTAGACTTGGAATAAAAGACAGTATCCCTGTCATCCATCTTGAGGAAGGAGGCAATTATGGTAGGAGGTCTTGGGTTAGCATTTTCAGAGTCAGCATATTTTGGTTTTGGAAGTCGATGGACAGTTTTGAATTTGATATCCTTCACAAAAGATTCAGCAAGTTTTACTTTTGATATCAGGTGATCACGAAGCACTGATTCTGCATTCTCATCTTTTGTTTCTTGAATCCCATTGAATAGAAGGTTTTGTTTACGATCGTGAAGATCTTTAAGTATAGCTTCTCGCCTTAGCATTCCAAATTTGTAGTCAAGGTCTGCACGTAATATGGATACTTTATCTGAAAGAGAATCAATCTGGCTGTTTTGCATATCTGTCACTGCTTCAAAAGCGTCGACCCGAGTTTTTATAGAGGTGACTTCGGTCTCAATTTTGTTGATAGTAAATTGCAGGGTGTTATTTACATCGTCAATTCTCTGTAAAACATATTCTTTTGATTCAACGATTAGTTGCTTGATGTCCTCAAGATTAATCTGATGGGAGGTAGACCTCGTTCCGCCCGCCGGTCCCTGATCTTTGCCCTTTTGCTGAGACATGGTACCCAGTTTTCGTGCACGATATCAAAAATGTTAATGCTGAGCCTTTTTGTGTGTATATTTGTACTACAATTTATAAATCAAGTGTTCAATATTTCATTAGTAGGCAATATACCTTATATCTGGCTCTTTAAAAGTCGATGTTGTTTGATAAACGCATCCTTTTAGTCAGAGCTCGATTCAGCTGCCTTCACTCGCCATAGCGACCTTGACCTTTCATATAATGTGTGGGTAATGTTTTCAATCTGTTGACGACACATTGTCGATTAAATTGTCCTATATATAGTTATTTCGTATTGCATAGTTGATTCGTAGATATTCGTTAAACCTAGCTATGAATCTGTAACTAATCCTACGAATACAACCCGAAGCAAGAACAAAAGCATTACATAATATATAAACTAGAAGGTGTTTTTACTCGAAAAAAAACCCATATGACTCCCACTTCCCCCAGTTCAATTCAAGTTATTACCCCTCTAAAAGAAACAGTCCAAATTGATGTCTTGGGAAGAGAATTTTTTTTTATTTCTACATGATATGTGCAGTCGGTATACCGGATTTGATGAAGATTGGTCATATAGTTTTAGAAATCTGCTCCGGAAACAAGACCTAACCTTCAAATAGACAAAGTGCAAATCGTTAACAAGGAAACGCAAAACATTTTTGTGAAAAAAGCAGAAACCCCAAGAAGTATCTGCATGGTATGGGTTGGCTGTATATAAAATTTGTAGTAGATTGATCACTTAGTTTTGGAGTAATGCCCTGGAAATAATGGGAACTGCGACAACAACGCCGGCTGAAACTCCCATCAACATCAATATGCCTAGTAATATATAGAGATTATTACCCGAGGAAGTGTGTCATATGACTTTTACGAAACGAGTGTGAAATTTTGTATTCCCCGAGCGAGAGCGAGGGTTATACATAAATTTGCACGAGATTCGTAAACGCTATATGTATATATATACACTTTCGAGTTTAATGATTTCTTTATTACCAATTCTATTCCATTTCATTCGCGTAAAAATAGTCAGGAAACGGCGTAGGAATTAGCTACTTATACTGTCTGTGATTTTCGAGAGAGGTATTTTTTTGGTCAACGAAATAAGTATGTTAAAAAGTGCCACACATATCTTTGTCATCGATGTACGCTATTTACATAGTTAAGACAGTGTCAACATAAAAACAACGATTTATCATAGTTGCAGATTGCATTGAAAGAGACCTATCTCACACGAATTGTTCAATCACTTGCATTTTGTTTGTCTCAACTCATCCAGAGGAAATATTGTATTAAAATAATACTGTTATCTTGTATTTTCTTCTTTATGTTCATGTATTTTTTCGTTGATATAACTTTAATACACATCACCCCTAGAGGAAATTAGATAGAGTTAACGGATATGATAGAAGTGCAAGCTGTTCAAGAGGCAAGTACAGTCACTCCTAGTGATGTATGTTATTATCTGATTGATGACAGGACTATATATTTATAGGAGAGAAACTAACAGCTAAAGTATGATTAAACTGAATGAAGTTGGCACTGGAAAAATTCCGCCTATCTATATCATGTTTATGTTAGTTCAATTCACCATTGAATCTTGAATCAGTGAAGATGAAAATAAGTTTAGTATACACATAACTCATTTATATAATTTCAAATATATAAATAGCAAGATGCTTTAGTTTCAAAGTGTTATTGTGCTAATATAAAATGTGTTCATGATCCGGGTCATGATCGAATAACCACGAGTTTATTTGTAGTTTATTTGTACTATAGTATTTCAGATTATCTTTAACTGACTCGAAGAAAACCGATACTCCAATCCTTTCAATAGCTGTTCAGGACATAGTTTGGGGTTCTTGTGAATCATAGCAAATTGTTAAATATTCACGAGATTCCAGTATTACTTTCATGGTTCATTGACAATTTGTGGGATCTGAGGACCTAAAGAAAATGTTATTGTTCAAAATTGCCAGGAAAATTCATTGTGCTAGTATGTCTTGAAAGTAGTGACTAACCAGGAACATTAACGACTCTACAATACTGAGTAAAAAAATATCACACATTAAGAGTAAAGTTTATCTATATACATCCAACTAATCTTAAAGGCAAAAACGTTGTGATAATGTAAGAAACAAAGCAAAAAATTGAATATTTTCTAGCTTATGAATAACTAGATCACATTATAATTCAATAGGGTTATATAGCTAAGTAATTATGTTATAGGTTTACGTTAAAAGAGCCTAGAACAAGGAGAAAGTTCAGCTTACCTTCATGTGTGCCCAGGCAGTGGTCATCCGTGGGAAGTGAACGATCTTGTGCGAGCTCAATGGTATGTCCCGAGTTAAAAACTAACGGTTCCAGAATCCGGCCACCAACATTTTACTAGATAAGGATCGGACCCCGTCTGACACATCGTTTGCAGTTTGTCAGTTAATCAGTTAACTAAAGAGGCAGAAAGACATTCCGCGATACCATCTAAACAATATACAAGGGAATACAAAAGAAAACGCTAATTGTTTAAGATAGATTGTTTATAATGATATATATGGTTATACGAAATATAATACATCGATTCCCGAGACACAAAATTAAAAAATAATTGGCATTCTTTGTGCAAGTTTACTATGATCAGACATGATTAATTTCTTCAAAGGGCCAT
This sequence comes from Gibbula magus, assembly GCA_936450465.1. Taxonomy (NCBI): domain Eukaryota; kingdom Metazoa; phylum Mollusca; class Gastropoda; order Trochida; family Trochidae; genus Gibbula; species Gibbula magus. Next base: position 21,397,289 of record OW388304.1, read on the forward strand.
TATGGTGCATGAACTTAAGAAATATTAATTGTCCTAAAGCAATTGTGGGAGATATTCAATGCAGGCAAACGATGCATATATCAATACCTAAAGTGACTAGAATATGCAATGCACTGGAATTTCTGACGGACAGACTGGGAGCTAAAACGATAACGGTCAAAAGGGATCTTGTAAGAAAGGTTCAGTTTATCCTTGTTCATTATATATGGATAAAATTTACCCTTGGAATATATGTATGTATATGTATGTAATGAGAAGGATTTTCAAAGTTATACTGTTGATTCATGGCAATGCTGCCATTTTAACAGCCAATACGCAGAAAAAACCGATTTGTGATATATTAATTAATCCAAGAGAATAAAGTATATATATTTTCAAATCAATTTGTCTTTGGGAAGCTTCTTCTTATTAGCCGTCTTCCATAGTGATGGATCGAAAGGATAGATAAGAGGTAAAAAGAGAGCTGAGCTGAGCGTACCTTCATTCTTCATTGAATAATCGCTTCGTCATCCTCAAACGTCACGAAAGTCTTGCTGATTGATGACATTTACAGTACTTAGCTAGTTGTAATGACGAACACCGCTTCTCAGAACATGTGTCCAATTACAACAACATAGTAAAATTCTGTATACTAGAACCTGAAAAATAGTATGTTTTTGTTTAAACATCATTATTTATACTCACCGTTGATAGTTAACAATATGCCCAATTATCCTAATCTGTCTAATCCCGACAATCTTTACACAGCTTAAAGACAGAGTTATCGCTCAAGTGAACTGCACTCACCACTCACCGGCAGGTGGCCTACCTTATATGGCCATTGCTTCTTCTGATGGACAGACACGAAGCCGAACGCGACCGAGGGGAGGCCGGGAGGGAACTTACGATTGTTAACTATCAACGGTGAGTATAAATAATGATGTTTAAACAAAAACATACTATTATTTAATATACTCTCCGTGATAGTTAACAATATGCCCGATTGCCACAGAGGTGGAGGGGAGCGAGAGGCCCCTAAGAGGGATAGCTCTGTCTTAACAAGAGTCAAGTTGGTGAGCCAATACAGCGTAACCAGCCTGAACCCCGATGGGGTTCATCTGTCAACCGTAGGGTTAAGCTTGACCCAACTCGTAACCGGAGGGACTCTCACCCGCGTGGTCACCAACTAAAGAAAAGACAACAAACGCATCACTAAAATCATCGAGACTATGTTTATTGCATACTCTAGACTGGCCCAAGGAGCAGCCGAATTAACGAGGGGGGGGGTAGGCCTCTTCGGTACGAGGCCGACGGAACTCGTTGCTGGGCGTACACCTGTGCGCCCAACCGATGAATCCCCTCCATGTCCTCGTTGGATACGTCTCTAAGATAGTGATTGGCGAACACCAGGCCCGACTTCCAGAAACAGCCGGCCATGATGTCCGCCACTGCCATGTTACTGTGAAGAGCCATCGTAGCCGAGATGGCTCTGATCTCGTGTGGATTGGCCTTCGCTGGCGGGTCGAGGCCCGCGGCCTTGTAGGCGTCCAACACTGCCGAGCGGAGATAGACGCTGAGTTGACGCTTGTCTAACTCCCGAACACTAGTCTGGGAGTGCGGAAGAAAAAGTTTCCTTCTCCCTTGACGTAGTGTCTTGGTCTTTTCGGTGTAGATCCGCAGGGCTCTCACCGGACAAAGGAGCCGATCCTCGTCCGTCGGATCTATGCTACCGGAAAGAGACGGTAACGAAAAGGTTCTACCCCTTTCGTCTGCGGCTTGGTTCTTGCAGATGAACTCAGGGGCTAACCCCAGTGACGCCGACCCACCGTCTCTCACCTCAAAACGCAAGAGGTCCGCCTGGAGAGCGTGAAGCTCTGAAATCCTGGCTGCGGACCCCATCGCAACCAAAAAGGCTGTTTTGATGGTGAGACGGAGAAGAGTCGTCTCTGTCAATGGCTCATAGTGGTCCGACTTGAGATGGTTGAGCACCACTGTCAGGTCCCACTCCGGAGGCCTGAGCTTCCTCTGCCCGTCCTCATTCCGGTAGGTCTTAATAAGTTCTTTAAGGACCGAGATGTCAACCTGGGGCTCACGCTTCCTAAGGACTGACATGACCGCCGCCAGGTTGGTGTTAATTGAGGAAGCTTTGAGCTTCCTCACCTCTCGTAGGTACACCAGGTACTCAGCTACCTGCGGGACCGTTACCGCCTGGATAGCATACCCCTCCTTCGCGCAGAAGGCGGCGAAGGCACCCCACTGGGCGTCATAGAGATTCCTCGTGGAGGGTCTCTGCGAAGATGCGACCGCTTCGGCGACGGACTTGGAAAACCCCGCCCCTGTCAACCCCCTTTGGAGACAAACCAGGCGTGAAGGTGGAGCGCCTGGGGGTTCTCGTGAACCCGCCCGCTTGGTTTGCTCGTCAATAGGTCCCATCTCAGAGGGAGGGGGACAGGGTCTTGGCGGCACATCCTCCTCAGGGGAACGTACCAGGCCCTGGCTGGCCACAACGGAGCTATGAGTAGGAGTTGAAGTACTCGTGTCTCCTGTACCTTCGCCACCACGTGACTCAGGATGGCGTGAGGGGGATAGGCGTAGGCGACCATCCCCTCCCATCCTAACGCGAGCGCATCGAGAGCCCACGCGGCCGGGTCCGGTACGGGGGACACGTACGTCGGCAACTGGTGGTTGAGCCGAGTCGCAAAGAGGTCTATGTGAGGTTTGCCGAACCTCAAACACAGACTCTCGAACACCCTCGGGTGCAACATCCACTCCGTCGAAGGAGGTTTGTCCGGCCGAGACAAGGCGTCCGCCAGGACGTTCTTGGCTCCTGGGATGTGCACCGCCCTGAGAGAGAGTCCGAGACTGTCCACTAGGTGAAACAGCTCCGCCACCAGTTGAAGTAGAGAGTCTGCCTTGGTTGACCCCTGCTTGTTTATGGCCCAGGCCGCCGCTGAGCTGTCCGTGTGAACACACAGGACCTGCCCCCGCAGGTGACCTGACCAATGGCTGATCGCCAGCCTTATGGCGTCCAGTTCGAGGACGTTGATGTGGCGTCGTGATTGCGCTGACGACCACACCCCCGCCGTTTGGTCTGAATCTAGGTGGGCTCCCCACCCCTGGGTGGAGGCATCCACGTATAGCTGAGACGTCGCTGGGGGCTGCCTGAGGGGCACTCCCCCCAGCACGTTGGACTCCTGCTGCCACCAGGAGAGGTGGTGTCTCAACTCGGTTGGAATCGGGAAGACATGACGGCAAGTCTTCTCCCTGACGTGCGTGTTTACGAAAATCTGCAGGGGCCTGAGCTGCAACCGACCCCTTCGAGTGAAGTGTTGGGTTGCGCTCAAGAACCCCAACAGCCTCTGCCACTTGCGGAGTGACAGCGGCTCCCGGAGTGCTAATTCCAGGAGATCTTTGTAGCGCCCCATCCGTTCTGTAGTGACGAAAGCTCTGTAGGTCACGGTATCCAGGCGAGCTCCCAGAAAGACCAGCGACGTCGTTGGCTCCAGGTCTGACTTGTCTAGGTTGACTAGCCATCCCAGCCGCCTGAACAACGTTATCACAAAGTCTCGTTGCGCCTCCAGAACAGATGGGGATCTGTTGTGAGTGAACCCGTCGTCCAGATACATCGCGAACTGCACGTCCACTCGATGAAGGTATTGGACGATGGGCTGGGTCACGCGAGTGAAAAGCCATGGAGCCGACGATATCCCGAACGGTAGAACGTTCCACTGAAAGTGGCGACCCGCCAGGACAAAACGGAGGTATCTGCGATCGCCATGGTAGATGGGAATGTGCAGATACGCGTCCTGCAGATCGAGGGATATCATCGAATCCAAGGGCTCCAGCAACCGCATCACTGATGGTACGGTCAAGAGACGAAAATATGGCGGCCGCTCTAGGAAGGAGAGGTTGAACTCCTTCAAGTCGTGGATCAGCCGCCACTTTTTCGGGTCTCGCTTCGGTCGCACGAAGACCGGAGAGTAGTATCCTGGAGTGAGGTTTTGGGGCAGGAGTTCCTCCACCGCCCGTTTGGAGATGAGTGTCTCCACCTGTTCCAGCGTCAGTGCGAGCCGATCTCGTTCTAGCGGCCTCTCTGTTGGAAAACAGGTTAGCGGGGGGCGGTGTGCCACGGGAATACGAAACCCCCGCTCCAAAACCTTGCAGACGAAAGGATCGAGCCCCAATTGCGCCCAGTTGGCCACAAACCGAGAGAGTCGACCTCCCACTGGCCCTTCCCACGCCGGGACAACCTGTGGAGGCAGCTCGGGGGCCACCCACGAGTCACTGCTTCCTCGGGGTACCTCCATATGCGCGGCCCCTGCCACGCTGACTTCCCTTCTTGGGGGTGTGCTTGGGAGAGGGGCCGGCATTGAAGTCACGACTTCTGTCCTGCCGACCCCCAAACCGAAAGGAAACTCCGCCAGTCTTGGCGTTACCCACGGGAGTGTTCGCGCCTCCCTTCCTCTTCTTGGGCGTATGCGTCTGAGAAGAGGCTCTACCCCCGCCAGCGGCCAGTCTGTTGGTCAATTCCTGCTGCTGACACTCCTGCCGCTGCCAGAGGACCCCGGCAATCTGCCCATCAAAGAGAGATGAAGATGACGCGGGAGCGGCCCGCAAGCGGTTCCGGAGCTCCGCCGGAAGGTTTGTCCGGGCAAGGAAACCATCTCTCCTGAGATTTGTGACCCCCGCCGAAATGCGGGAGGCGCACAACATCATCTGAGCGATGTTCCCCGCCACGGCGCCGAAACCGCGGTAAAGAGCCTTCGCCCCTCCCTCCATCCCCGCCTCCTTCGCAAAGGATGCCATACCCTGACAGGCATGCGCCACGTGATTGGCCAACCCCAGGATGCTCCTAGCCTCCTTGTCAAGATGGCTCAAGTGAGCGTCCGACACCTGGTGAGGTACGGAGGGGACGGCCACCCGGCGAATATCGTCGTCCAGGACAGGGGGACAGAGGGGGAAAGAAGACTGTGCTACTGGGAGGGAAGCGCGCTGCTTCTCACCCAGAACCAGGGGGGGCAGGAGACGGCCTGGCGCCGCCGCGGCGACATTGGCGTCGTAATCCCTGCCCGCCGCCTGAAGGATTCTGTGTGGCGGCAGTGCCACGAGGCGTTGGGTAGGCGCCTCTTCCTCGGTGCAGAATGTCTCCATTCTGGCCAGCTTGGTCGAGGAGGGTTCATCCTCAACCTCAACTAAGTCCACTTGACACCAGTCGGCGATAGCCGCCAGGCGTTCCTTGAGGTCAGGGGCATCCACTTGAGGCGTCTCCACAATGGTCAACTCGGGAGAGGATCTCCCTGAAGTGGACATCCCACCCTCCTGGGAAGCCACCTCCGGGGCCGACTTGTCTGGATCTGAGGAGGTGCCGGCAGGTGAAACAACCACCACCCTCCTCCTCTTGGGCGTGGACGGCGGGGAGGTCGAGGGCGAAGTAACCCCTTCCTCAACCCTAGTCTGCGCCGGCAGTCGTCTGTCCAGCATGGAGGAAACCATGTCCTTGACTGAGGACAGAATATCCTCAGTCAATCTCCTTGTATCAAAGGGAGGAGGAGAAAGAGGCCTCAACCTCCTCTTCTTGGACTTGTGTTTCCTCTTCCTCCTAGGCGAAAGTCGCCGGTCTGGAAAGGACTCGGCGTCAGGGGAGGATCTCCTGATGGGAGATCTCTCACCCCCACTACCCTGTGAAGAGACGTAAGTGTCCTTGGCGGCCGCCTCTCGACCCGATCCCGCCCCTGCCTCTGGCAAATCGAATTCCGCCGTGTCCTCCGAGATCACCAGGTCTGAAGCCGGCGACCTGGGATCGGACATGGCGGTGCCGGCGCTAGCGGTAGCGGTGGCGGTAGCGGACGGAGAGGGCCGCCTGGACGCCCTCAGCTTAGACTGACTCTCACTCTTCTTAACGGAGTTGCGATACTCGCGATGCTCCTCCACCGAGAGGTCAGCACATTCCTCACACCTGTCCGCGTCCGGACAAAGGTTGCGGCACAGGCGGCAAAGGGTGTGGGGGTCAAATCGCGCTGACTTCCTATAGCCACACGCCCCACAGAACGCCGAGTATGGCGAAGTCATACTCAGCAAGCAAAAAGAGAGAACGCGCGAGCGGCCGGCGCTATCCCCGCGCAAGCGGCAAGCGCTAAACAAACGCAGGCGGCAGCGCAATCCAACCCAGGCGACAAGCGCTGTCCAACCCAGGCGACAACCTATCAAGAGGAGGCGGCAGGCGCTATCCACGCGCAAGCGGCAAGAGCAACCAAGCGCAGGCGGCCAGCGCCAACCGCTACAGCAGAAAACAGAAAGGCAAGCGGTATGACCCCCGCGCCAAGCGCAAGGGACAGGCGGCACGCGCAAGCGGCCCCGAGATCACCGACCTGCACGGACTGCACGTGCAGAACGAGCACCCCGAAATCAACAACAGTTGACACGTCAACTGCAGTCAACAACCACTAAACCTGTCTAAAGGAGAGAGACTACTTCGCGAAAGGCAGTCTAACCACCCTCAGACAGAAAAAACACAACTGAGAAGGAGAACAAAGTCGAGACAATAATCTTATTACTATCGAATTAGAGAGCTATCAAAACACAACATGCTTCGATGGCCGACAGAAAAGCAATGACCATATAAGGTAGGCCACCTGCCGGTGAGTGGTGAGTGCAGTTCACTTGAGCGATAACTCTGTCTTTAAGCTGTGTAAAGATTGTCGGGATTAGACAGATTAGGATAATTGGGCATATTGTTAACTATCACGGAGAGTATATTAAATAATGATTAATGTATGCTCAAACTGTTCTAAAATTCAAGTTATTTGGATTCCGTGAATGCCTTCTCACTCGTACGTTAACCCCTTCCGTGAACAGGTTCTATTTTCTTCGCATCGCATCGCAACGCATGAACAAAACGGACGTAGTGTATGACGTTGTTTTTAATGAAGTGAAAATTTGGGATTACTGTTTGAAAGGGTACACGGGTATGATAAGTATGATAAGATTGCTGAAAAGAAAAAAGTTAGAGTCTGAGACTCTATGGTCGAGAAACCTGTATCATGGTAGTATCATCATTTATGTGTTTGTAATGATAATAATAAATGAATTTGTACAAGTCAAAGGGTTATTATTATTATTATTCTGTGTCCCCGTGGCTGGTATGAAATCTGTCACCATTAACATTGACAAGGATACACAAGATTTCATCTTTCTTGGGATTTTCTATATTGGAAGAAAAACATGTTTGTCGAGAGAACAATGCGGTCCTTAATTGGTAACACTGATTTGTGATCCTCATTAGCAAACGGGTCTTTTGTCTCGTCAACAAGATCCGGCATTTATACCAGTTTAACTTGCACTTTTCAAACAGTTGATATGTCATTGAACAAACACATTATGAAATATATTTCTTAAATATTTTAGTGGTATATGAACTGGAATAAGATATAACTTAAATGTCACCTATTAATAGCTTATAATTACACCCCCGTCACAGCATAGCTTAAATAGAAAACTATATGACATGACAACTTCAAACATTTAGTTTGGACGTTACCTAGCTATGTGGTTAATTGCGCATGGTGTTGTGCCTGTTTTGGTTTCTGGAACATAACTTCAAAATTGTATAGAGGATTTGCAAATAGGTTGAAGTTGTGACTCGAGTATGTTCATTCAATCATATGATTGATAACTACAAGCACACACATGTGCGTATATTATTTTGGATTTCAGTTCAGCACCATTCAGCGCCATCTTTTGATGGGTAACATTGCGTTTGCGCACATCAACATAACATTTGCCCCCCCCCCGCAAAAAAAAATTTGCTATTTCGCACCAAGTTATATATCTATTGAGTACACGCTGAAACCAGCTTAAAGCCTTCTCACTCGTACGTTAACCCCTTCTCACTCAAAGCATCATCACACCACTTACGTTAGCCACGAGGTGGTGGATGTTGAATTTTGAACGGGATATAAGAACTGACATAATAATACAATATCTGGTAAAAATGCGCAAAACATTAACCGCTCTGAATAGGCGCCATTTCTTCAAATTTTATGTCAAATGTATTCTTTTGGGGTGAATTTATGTCCCGTTGCACTCATATAATGCTGGACAGAAATTTCGCCATTTGACAATTTCTGGAAGTACATGTCAGCCAATTCTCCATGATCCTGTCTTCTTTACGGGCAACTACTGCATGGGAGATGTGTGCTTCTCATCTTAATGTAGGTAGTTGCTTAGATCTTGAGGATGGCATCAAGAAATATGAAGATATTTGGATGTGACGAATAAAACTGTTGGTTGAAATTATTCCGCTGCATTATTTGTTTTCTTAAGGCCGCGTCACACATTGCCGGAGCTAACATCCCGGACATCATACGAATGTAAATAATTTCCAATTTTGTCGACCTCGGGATGTCCGTGTGACCGTCGTGTGTCATCGTATGACCATCTTGGCGGTTTCTGGGGGTCCGGAAACAACTTCGTGTGTGAGCTAATATTTTTTGGCATGTCCAAAAATTGGCCGATGGTCACACTGACATATCCCTTCGTGTACCGCAGTGCAATTTTCAACTTTCGTGAATGATGTGCTGACAATTTCCTTGAGTTGAAAAGGTTACAAATAAAAATTAAAGAAATTATTATTGACTTTCGAATTAAAATGAATTAAAGCGCCAAGGTGATGGAGTGGAAACTTGACTGAAATATCTATATAGAAAGTCCCTGAATATAAGAACACAGATATATAGTCTATACCCTAAATTCCAGTGAAGATTAGTTTTCCTATGACGTCTTAGATCATTTAATGTTTGATAATTTATTCAATCCAGGCATAGTTCGGGGCTCTCTCGGTCAAATTTTGTTTGTTTGTTTAAATATAGCCATGCATACGTTACTCTTAAAGATATTACGTATTTGGGTAAGACGCATATAAACAAGACCTCAATGAAACAAATATTTCTAATCAAGAACATTTCCTTAATAAATTCAACGTTGAAAAAGTACCCGTCGGGTGTGTTTTTCAATGCGGGTACGTTTCAATCTTACACCGGCAATAGTTTATTTCGGCGTTTGTTGGATTGTAATCAAATGTGCAGTTTGGGAAGCAAACAATGCCCAATATTCTCATTATGATTTTCATTTTGTTTTGCATTATGGTGTATGTATGTTTGTATTCGAACATAACAACCTTTCTGGATATATTCTAAAATAAATTGAACTTTATTCACAAGAATATTGAATCTTGATGTTCATCGGAATTAACGAGGCCGATAAACATGTTCGTCTTAGCACGGACTTAAATTACTTTATTTCCGTTGTCAAATAACTATAGTCATGATCAGTATGGGTTGAGTAGGCGGGTGAAATACTATTAAAAAGACTTAGAACATTCTATATGCATAATATTCTATATATAAATATATATTAAATAGACTTAAAAGCTGTCTATCTTAAAGACCTCACACCTGACGATATCACATTAACAGCAAATAAATCAACAAAATACTAATCACACCATCCGTGGAGTTATCTCCCTTGGAAAGCAGTCGGCTTGACTTGCTGCATTATGTATGAATGACTCTATGACTTTAATATGAACAGCATTGACATAATAAATCATTGCTAAATGTCGCATTCCTGATTCCGTTTCAAACTACCAACATGATTGATAAAATACATTATTGATTAGTAAATCATTTACCACTTAACTTCTGTTCCTTATTTTCTATTGCTTCGGTCACGTGACCTAAAACGCTCCGCAGCAAATTATGGTAATGAGTTGATTCGAAAACTTGGATCGATTTTACCCGTTCTGGTCTTAGACCTGTTCTGGTCGCTACAACCGTGTTCTGGCAGTTCTGCTAAGTGTTTGTTCATCATATTTCACAATCCATGCTCAGTAGGCTAATATATAATTTTGTGTCAATGATTAACCTTTTTGTGGAAATAATGCCAACCTATTAATATAATTTAAAGTGCAACAACACTGGCATTTGTAGTAAATAATTAAACAGTTTACTCATCATCTCATATTTATTCATGTTTCCTGGGTATGTTTTGATTATGGAAGATGATTATAATGTCCCAGTGTGTGTAGATATCTAAGGGGTTTTCAACGACATTGTTGCTAAAAAAATTAACAACAGTGACTGGACATCTGCCCTACTGAAGAAACCGCTTGTGCTCGCCGATTGTGCAGTTACTCTCGCGTAATAATGCAAGAAATGACATCGACGAAAATCCCAGAATCTTGAATTCAGATCCTTGAGCGAGTGATATTCTCAATATTCTCCTCTGAGTGATATTCCCGATAAACTTGATATTCTCCTGTTTCAGCCACCAAGTTCAAGCAACAGAAGCTACCAGCATGGCAACCTATCCTCACCGCTAACACAGTTCTCCCTGCTTTCTTTGCTATCGGCATCGCATTCATACCTCTCGGTGTGGCTCTTCTTGTCACATCTGATAATGTAATTATCTTTTTTTTAAATTGTTTGTCTTATTTTAAACCCCTGCCGGAGAATTACAAAGTTTTAAGTCAATTTAGGGGGAAGTGTACCTAACTTGTAAAATGGAGTCTTTGTCACAGTTTTGATCAATCTTTCTTAGTATCAGTGATGTGCATATCAGAAATATAGGTTGATTTAATGAATAATGATAGAATAATAGCCCTTAATATACTTAAGTATCAAAGACGGAGGGTAACTGTCTCACAGTTTCTGATAAATCTGAATCTGAAACTTAAACCATGTCTTGGATGTGATGGACATGTTGAAAGTTTCCAGGTCAATGACAAGCATTTGAGTTTCAGATCCATTGACATGAGACCATTCAAATGAGTAATATGTTTTTACCTTGTGATCCTGACCTTGAATGCATTGAATGCATTTAGCAAAATTATCAACCTTGGTTATCTATTTTGATTGGTCAGTGATTGGAGTTTGAAACTTGATATCCTTTAACAGTCGTAACTTGACCACAGTGATTTATAATCTTTTAATTCGATGTCCAACTACTAATAGAAAAATGGGCAAAGTCCATATATGATATTATGTCTGATGAATTAGAGTTTTATCAGCATAAGTTAATATCATATAATAGTGAAGTAACTGTGTAGTTCCAGAAACATTAACAATAACAACAGTCATTTGTCTTCAACTGCAGTGCCAAGACAAAAGAAAAGGTAAACTTGAGACTAAACTCTTTGAAAGATTGTGTAATAATAAGTATTATCATTTCAGATCAATGAGTACATATATGACTACACCCAATGTGAAAATGAAAACAACAAAAGTCAGACATGTGCAGAGTTCTTCAACGACCCAAACAACACAATCAACCACCTGGAATGTACCTGTAAGAAAACTGTCGACCTCAGCAAGTTTGACGTAAGTACACTGTAGGACTTAACTTTCAATACATCAAATATCAGGGATGAGACATGTGGATTGAAGTATTATGAACGACTATAAATAATTATCTGAAGAAAATGAATTTTAGCAAACCAAGCTATCATGATTTTGACCTACATATGCAGATTTGTTATTAAAGGCGCTGTAGCACGTTTTTTGCAAATTTTATTTTTTCAAATTTCTCATTTATAATGATAGTTTATGTCATTTCTATTAACTTTAGAGGGTAAAACATCTTATTACACAAACCAATTATCAGTAGTGGTAATAACTGTTTTGCGTATAAAGCAAAAATTGCATGGCGGCCATTTTATTGTGAACACAATTTAATCATTTCGCATAACAAAAACGATCCCCATTGCTTTATCGAACCATGTACAACCATTTTTAACTTGATTTTCCGAAGAGAGAATGGTCCTTTACTTTCGGTGACATTATTTTTCAAATACATTTCATCGACTTATTTGAGCAAAAAAACGTGCTACAGCGCCTTTAAAATAACCAAAGAATAGTAATTTATTTTTGTATCAATTTTCTCGAGGTTTGGAGAGTTCTCAGTTTCTGGCTAAAATGAATCATAGGTTTTAAAGGTGCTGTAGGACGTTTTTACTGAAATAAAGTGATCTCACAAAACGCTAAATAAGTGTTACCAATGGCTAAATAATACTCCTGAATCAATAAAAAGAGTTAAGCCATACGAGTCCATTTCCCTTCGAGCGGCCATTTTAAGGTATTCACGTTAAAATGGCCGCTCAAAGGTAGTTCAAGTGCAGACTGGTGTAGCGATACCTAAACATTCAAAGTATAGTTTGAAATATGATACCATGATAGAATAGTCAATCATCTTGCTGTCGGAACTCTCAAAATTCAAATGAGACCTACAAATCTACCTCTCACACTGAAGAGTTCCACACCATGTCGCGGATAACTGTTTTATATGGATAGGGCTTTTCGGGTCGGGTTATGAAATGTTTTACCCTCTAACATAACAATATATTGTATAAACTTTTTGCAAATTTGAGAAAATAAAACTATGCAAAAACGTGCTACAGCGCCTTTAAAGTATTAATTAAAATCATTAATAATATCCCTAACATCGTGCACCCTCAGTGTGTTTTAATTTGTTACACTACTTGTACCCTCAGTGTGTAGTACAGAAAATGTTCGTAACCAGCTAGTTATGCAATAATATTTATAGAATGTATACATTCAGCCAATGAAAATGTTTTGATTTGAGAGTTGATGATCACTGCCAAGTTGCCAACATTACTAGATTTGAAGTCATTCCATTGGCTGGCTATTTTGAGCAGTTACAAGCAATTTCTCTATTGCAAACTCAGAGTATTAAGTATTATAATCCAGGGGTTGAAATTAACCTTTTCAATGCAGTAGCCACTCGGACTAGCGCATTTCTAAAAGTACTAGTCCAGACGTATTCCAGCTAGCCAAATACATCTCCATAATCATTTCACCTCAAATTTTAACTAGTCCTTCGGACTACCAGTTTTTACACTCTACTAGCCCAGCTTCTTTTTCACTAGCCATGGACTACCGGACTAGTGCTAATTTCTAACCCTGTTATTTGAGATTAAAATTATCCTGAGTGCACTGGATGTATCCCTAACTGCATGGCAAATAGTCCATGTACAATAATGTATCAGTATGTTGCAAACAGGAAGTAAATTGTCATTTAAACACAGTATGCCTATCAATCCTCAATCTTAGCAACTGTCTCAAACATTGTTATTGACGTCTCATTTGTAGACATTGGTGCAAAAAATTATAAGAGAGACATTTATTCTAAAATAAAATGTTTTGTCTTGTATATATTGAGATAATTTCCTACATCACCTGAACTGTGGGTCAATATTTACGTTTAAACCAAATTTGCCAGTATCTTTTATAAAACACATGGCTGTTATTTTCAGTCAGGTTGGGTAATCATTATTTGAAGTACAGGTGCTCCTTTCACAAAGCACTAAGGTGATCGTAAGTTACTAAGGTAACCTTAGTGTAATGTTAAGGTTTGGGAGTTACGGTTAATATTAGTAAAGGATGCTTTGTGAAAAAAGGCCCTGATGTCTATGGTTTGTGCCTCTGTCAGTTTGCCCTAATTGTTACCTGACAGCCATTCTAGTGAGCCCTAGTAGACTGTCATGGTCACCTCTCTCTGTAAACATATTGAAATATTATGGGTCAAGAGATTTCCCATTCCTAGGACTTGATGTTTAAGTTAATGCATAAAAGAAAATTATTGATGATTTTGATTCAGTCCTGTCATAGGTGTCCCCCATGGACTATCTAACTTGGCGTATTTGTTCTAAATTCAACCTTTCCTTTAAAAGTTAACTTCCATCCCTACATATGTTTTTTTGCCTCCTCAGGGTTCGGTGTACATGTACTACGGATTGACCAACTTCTACCAGAACCATCGCCGATATGTCCGTTCACGTGATGACAACCAGCTCAACGGACAGAGCATTGACCCCTCTAGTCTCAATGCGGACTGTGATCCATACAGGATTGTCAACGGATCTGGTGTTGCTCCGTGTGGAGCCATTGCCAACAGTCTCTTCAATGGTAGGTGACAGCTTTGGTTTACCTTCCATTATTAATTGTCTGTCACTTTTTGGGTATTTACACTGTAATCATAGCATGTGATTCGGCAACTGGAGTCAATGCTGGAAAACTTGGTCAATACAGCTAGAACGGGACAGTGCAAGAGAAACTATGAGCATACGCGGATATGCAACTGGTGAAAGTCCTACAGGTCCTTAGTCTGTTGTATTGTAACTTTACTTCAGCCATGTGCCAATACAACAGACCTTGTACCTGTAACTCAGAGAGTATGAATATTCTTATTAAATCTATAAAAACAATAAAAGACCCTGTTGGGGATACCTTTGCAGAAGCTGTAGAATGATAGTTTTTTGAGGTCATCTAGTTTACAAGGCATAATACTACTTTCTACTGCATCAAGTACTTAGGACTTACAATGCTTGAACTTTTAGTAGCTGATTTGTAATGATTTTGTTGTTAATGTGTTCCTCAGATGTAACATATATACTTGTGGTTAGAATCAAATTAAAGATAGACCTTTGTGATAGTTATGATGACCTTTACTTTGTTTGTAGATTCCTTCACCTTGACTTACAAGGGCAACGGTTCTGATACAGTCAGTGTTGGTCTCCTGAGTACAGGGATTGCCTGGGTGTCGGACAAGAACACCAAGTTCAGGAACCCTGCCAGTGAGTAGATCTGTAGTGTAGCTACCACTCAGACATCTTCTAGTGCATATCTCAATGACATTTGATCCATTCAGATGTTGTCATTTGTCATAAAAAGGTCTTATAAATACACGATAATTAATGGCTGCAACACCTTTTCCCCATCAATTGTGAATTGATTCAATTGACCATTTGCCCCCCTCATATACTTTATGACTTACATTCTCCCCATACTCTTTCAATGCTGCTTTTACTGCCAACAGATATTATATGACACTTCAATTTCTATGCAACTTATCTCCAATGATCATTGCACCTGATATGGGTTTAGTTATGTCTGTAAATGTCAATCATGGGTTCTTTCCCAAGTGAGTCCCTGACTTTGACATATGTCTTATGCTATCCTTTGAAATGATTTATTATGTACAGTCAAAACTATTTTTAGAATTTCTCTGACAAAGTTATCAAGTGAAATCAAATAATTTATTTCATGGGAAAAATGTTATTTGAACAAACTATGGCTCCTGAGCAAACTCAGAGTCTCCCACTATATTTGGTTTCTTAACATTTTTATCTACTGAATTGTTAAGAGCTAAACCATTCTTATTTGCCTATTTACAGGAATCACAATCCAGTATTTTGGCCACTGTTTAAGAACGGTCTTCCTGTAATATGACTGCATTAGCAGGTAAAGTGTTTGTATATTTTTCTCACACATCTGACTGTGTCTTACAGACTTCAATGGGTACACGAAACCCCCGAACTGGAAGGTTGCCGTGTGGAACCTGACGCATGACTCCAACAACTACGGCTACCTGAACGAGGACCTGATCGTGTGGATGAGAACCGCGGCTCTCCCAACCTTCCGCAAACTCTACCGTCGTATTGATCACACCAGCACCTTCAAAGATGGTCTCCCTGCCGGAAAATATGAGATCACTATCAAATATGGTTTGTTGCTGGAACTACTATTGTTGTTTGCGTTGTTCTAAGTCATAACACACTCACTAGGCACTTGTGGAGATTCGAGCTTCTTTATCAGTTTATTTGGTTTAATCATCAAGAATAATTATTTTTTATGATATTTGAATTTCTTTTATTGCATTCCTCAGTTAGTAACTAGTTTAACTTTTTGTGACAGTTTATTTCATCCTTTTTAACAACACCAATTTCCTGAAATCCATCTTGAGAACAAATGAAATAAAAGTGATTTAAAGAAATAGCCATCTAGCCAAATTTTACTTATGAATTTAATGGCAATTTTTTTTTTATAGAAAAGTAAACATAGTTAATTCGAAAAGATAGTGGTCCTTGGTTTCTAGGGGTGTAATAAATAAAGGATATCTGTCTTTCCTTGACAAATACCATGTTTATCTCATTGAGTGAGGTAGAAAAGTAGATATTTCACGAGTGGCGCAGCCACGAGTGAAATATATTAACTTTTCTACCTCACGAGATGAGATAAACATGGTATTTGGGTCATTCACCCATCCAAAAGTCATTAAGCCTTATTTCATACCTGACACTCCACTTGCAGCGTATCCAGTGACAGCGTTTGAAGGTACAAAGAGCATCATCCTGACCACCACCTCATGGCTTGGGGGACGTAACCCGTTCCTCGGCATCGCTTACTTGGTGGTGGGCAGTCTGTGCATCGTCCTCGGGATCGTGTTCCTCATCATACACATCAAGTGCAAGGACAAGTAAGTAGATTAGTGTGTCACCTATAGGCAGACATGTCAGGGTTAGGGGGAGGGGGAAGAGGGGAGGGGGAAGATGTTCCAATGCTCATACCTTGCTTTGGATCTGCAGCTGACTTGTGTGATGGTCTTGTTTGAGGAAGAGCGGAGCAAGTCAATGTAAATCAGTGTCCATTTTATTGGGAAGTTTGTGAATCTAATCCTAACACATGATTATTTTTGCTGATGGTTTTAGGTCCTGCTGGAGAAATAGCAGCTCACTAAGGGTCACTGAGGACAATAAATCAGAGTTATTTTTAACTGACGTGGCCTTTTAAATGATGTGCTAATACTAACATTATAGTTGTTCCTGAGGCTTGATGCTCTAAACTCTGCTTTGGCTGGAGATATCATACCCCAAATATTGCAATCATCATGCACCATGTAATCATGGTGGATGGATACTAATCCTGTGGATTTTGATTTCGCTGCCACAAACTGGCATTCTACAAACAAATGACACTAAATTTGACACTTTATAATTATTGTATTCCGGTGTTTGCCAATAGCAGTGAATGAATTAAGTCCCCTTGATAACCATAATCAGGCAATATTTGAGGTTTTTCTTTTATTCTGCCATTTAGATTGACAAAATTTCTGTTTCAGGCTTGTTAGTATCAAGCTTATTACAGGCACTGTCATTTGGTACATGTATGTTTAATTGAAATAGATAAGCTAAGTTTATTGAGTAAGAACTTTGAGGATAGATAGTATTTCCCAGAAAATCTAACATGAATAACTGTATTGATTATTAACATAGAAGTACAACTCTTTATGCATGACATAATTTGAGAACATTATTTTAGAACATAGGTACAGTAGATCCATGTTGATTTCATGCAGGTTTATCATGACTGTTGACATACTGTGAGAATCGCAGGTACTCCCTGTTTTCAGAACTAGAAGACATTCTACTGTCAGAAGGGTCAGAAGGGCTTGGGTTCGATTTTAGCGCGAACAAGGAGTTCACTTGTATGCGTAACTTTGTTCATATTATTCAGTTGAGTTGTTCAAAGTTGAAATCGTTAAGAATTTATATTTCCTTGCTTTAATGTGGAAGGGGATATTTGACTGGGTTCTTCATCAAACATAAAGGTCATTCTGCAACAACATGTTTTATTCAATGTTTCAAGTTTCAAGCCCTATTACTTCTCAGAATGTCTTAAAATTGCAGATTTTCTTCCAAAAGTTTGTAATGTTCCCATAAAGTTAATGTTTTAACGAAGTGTCAATAATTGGAGCCCATATTTTAGAACTACAACTATATATCCCTTGATTTGTTTATGAATTGCATGACATGCAACCATGTTTTGTTGTTTGCATGATAAGATGTTGACATATTCATATACTAAAAAGGCATTATCATTTATTTAGTTATTTCAAATTTTGTTTTGTTAGAATTTAGTTTTGTCAAGGAATGACAAATGTTTGAAAGTGTTTATATATTTGGATTATTACTAACCATCCGTTATTTAAGGGATAAATTTTGAAATCAATAATTTATTTACAATATAAGATATTGATAACTTATTTAAATCACTTAATGTGTGGGGTGAGGTCAGAAGATTTTCAAATATGATGTTTTGGTCTAAAGAAGTAAATAGAAAAAACTCCTGCAGTTTTGAACAGACAGAAAACAAAAATATGGTAAAGTGTATATAAATAAAATTACAAGTTGTTTATTCTCATCTTGGACCATAATAATAAACTTCATCATTTTTGTGCACCAGCCAATTTGATGCCCCGTACTAGTATGAATGGTAAGGTAGACAGCCGTAGTTCTTCCAAATGTTTTTCTAAATGAGCTCATACTTTTAAGCATGTTTGATTTGTTGGATATGAGTGGAAATTTTTTAATTATTCTAAATGATTTTTACTTTAGAAGTTCTTGCAAATGTAAATGGGAAATGTGCATGTTTGAAATCAAAATTACATGAATCCAGCAAAAAATGATGCTTTTATTCAATTTGAGTGTATAACTGCTACAGTTGTATCTCTACTATCAGACTAGAAGTGCAGTTCACACGACAGTAGAATGCACCTTCACTTTACATGTACACATCACCCTTCTCAACCTGCACATAATAAGGCCAAAAAAAGAGAATTTGCTTCTGGTTTCCGCCCTTGTCAGTTTCAAACCCACGCTTCAGATCTTTTTATTTCCTAGGTTTTAACATAGGTAAGGGGCAGATAACATTGGACTTAGAAAATGTCACTCGTTTCTGTTGAGATGGTGTGTAGGGGTGAGATTATTGACTATTTGGAATAGTAACACATATTTAAGGGGGTTTATGCTTTATTTATATAAATAATTGTATAACTTTCTTTTGTTTAACTCTTCAATCCCCCCCAAAAAATGTCGTAAATAAAAAAAGTCACGTCATCGCATATTTTTGGCAGCCTGTAAAGACCAGAAACATTTTGTTTTATTTTTCAGGCCTAATATAAACATTCAAATAATACAATATCTGTGATATAGGATGATAAGAGTCTGTATTGACATGGTATATTTTTATACTTATGAATAATGATTTAGTTTGGCTGTACAATGTTTACAAATATGCATAATTCAAATCTGTGTGAAATTTATATATTGTGTAAATAAACAAAGAATTCCTTGATGGAGATTACAATTTCACATACTGATTATTATATGTCTCCCAAGGTTACCAGTTATGATGTTAGTGTGTATATTCCCTGTCACTTCAATATTTGATGACTTATTTATTGCTTTTCTTTCTTTTCCTCATTCTTCAAGAAAAATACCAGCAGTTACGTTTTCGTCCAGTGCAATAGGTATCAGTATAATACAAACACAAACCAATATCCTCTCAAGCAGATTTTGAAAGATGATTTTATTTAATTTCATACAATATAATAACTTAAATGTTAACTAAACTTAGTATTGATTATAATTTGTTTGATCGGTTCTTTGATTTTCTTGATTATTGCACGGCATGAACTTCTATCTTTGCTACTTACCCAAAGCTTTCAACTGGCTCTGTTTGCCTTGACAATGCATTTGCTTCTGTAGTCTTCATTAGAAGATTTCAAACAAAGATACAGATGAGCCTGCATGAACAGTTAATACAAGCCCTGCATGTGAAACCAAGTCATGAAAAATATTCCTTTCCTACAATGGCAACGGTAATGCATGTGTCAGCAAATCTTATTTCAAAGAACCTATCAAATTTTAAAAATAATTTTGAAAAGTTTGAAAATATTAAATTTTCAGAACTTTCAAAATCTGTTAGAGAGTGGCATATGGTGTTTTAGGCTAAAGCGCTAGCATTACGACTTGCAGGCTTGTGCAGTGCGCATACAACTGTCCGCTACAGATATACCCCTTTACTTTTGCCTCCATCCATGGATACCTTGATTCTCTCCCAACTGAGGTTACACAACTCATACCTTCCCATGTAGCCTCTGTTACAAACTGGCCGTATTTATAGGTTCTCATACAATATGCTAGCGGTGAAATTTTCAACATGGAGGATATTCTTCATCCAATCAAAATTGTCCAACTTACTTCTGTCATATAAGAAATATGTGCACATTGTACATGTGAAGGAACTCGCTTCTCATCTGTTAAAGGAACAGACAGAACACTTAGTTGAAGCAATGTTGCTGATAGTAACCCATCTTCTATTGCTTGCACAAGAAAATGCTCACATTAGAACAGAGGTTATGTGGCCAAAATGACTAGAGACATACCTGTTGGGAGAGAATGGGATACCATAGCATCACTTGCTTTACTTCTCTGCTAGTTAGAGAAAGTACCTCCATTGATTTAGTTAAATGAATGAATTTATTTACTCAAATATAAAACATGAAAAGATACTCCTCTGCAATCTGTAACCATCATGTAGATTTTTAGCTCATCAGGCCTGTAAGGTCAGATGGGCAAATGGCATGGTCCCTTATCTGGCTGTCTTCACGTATCCTTGGTTACCCAGGGTTTTATATATGCTCCGTTTCGCTCCACTATATCACCCATGTGAAATTTCATCAGAAAAATCTGTACTCAAATTACCCGCCCTTGGCCGGCATGAGCCAATTAAACCACTATGCAGCTTGGACCTGCGAGCCAATGACAATTCATATCACTTCGTTGCAAAGCACGCGATGTCATTTTGTTAATTTTAGCCATCCATCACCGGTTATCTCCCTTGACCATTTCCGTCTTATCGTATTGAGTATTTTCTTTGGTTACTGACTTCGTCACGTCGGCCAAGGGCGGGTAATTTGAGTACAGATTTCGCTGACAGAGTTTCCCATAGGTGATATAGTGGAGAGTAACGGAGCATATATAAAACCCTGGGTAACCGAGGATGGTCTTCACGTTTAATCGTCTAAACGTTTCACATTTTCAAGAAATTAATTTTACAATTTAAAAAAGATTCTTTTGCTGAAAATGATTTTCGTCAGCTGTTATTTTGATTGTTTGAATAAATCTGTTTCAATTGTCCCTATTCCCTTAATCAAACATAGTAATTAACAATAATTACATGCCCAGGAGTTTGATCATAAGACACATTCCATCGTGTTATGGGTAAATCATATTGAAGTCCAACTTAACATATTATGTAAACTTTATATGAATGATCAAATATTTTGAATAAAGAAGTCCACTAATTTTATTGCAAAATTTGGCAGCATGGAAATAAGCACGAACAGGAATGTTAAGGTTTCTTTTTAGTTTCCTCGCAAAATTTGATTATGAAAAGAATTTAATAATGTTGACTTGATGTCATTAGATTTAATCTCCTATTGCTTAATTTTAGCAGAAAATCAAAAGCAGCTTATTCTTTAATATCATCTACCATTTTAATTGCTTCCATACAGATCTTTTGGCATTGGCAGTATATATCGCAAACCTGCATGCTGAAATGTATTATTTTAAAATAATATTTAGTGAAAATGTTGCATAAAGAGCCATTCCCTGGATAATGTTGTAGCTGACAGTTGCATCAGCATGCTGCACAATACCTAGCGAGATTAGTTGCTCAAATATTTGTTTGGAGTTTGGGGTTTTATTTAATAAGCCAGAAATGCAGTTCATTATATGATCACTTTAGAATTTTCTTCATGTCATGTTTTCTAACAAGGTAATTATAGCATTGTTTCACTAAGACATTTAAGTTCAATATGTTATAGTAATATGATACGGCATCACATTGATTTGATTTATTCTTGATTGATATACATTTGAACAACATTTTTAGAGTTACCTCCCTTTGTTGTTTATAATCTTACGTCAGCGGTCTTACTTTTCAGACGCGATCTTTGATTGATCCATGAATTTTCATTCATCATGGTATTATTCTGGGCAAATGTTTGCCATTTTCATCTGGGGCTACTATTTTTTATGAGGGTTCATGGAATACATATCTCTCTTTAGTTAACATATGATTCATAATTCGTAATATTTAGATGAAAGTGTAAGGGAAAATGATTTCAATATATTTATCACATGTCAATATTTATTATCATATACTTATTTATTTTTCATTGATATAAATGATTTCTTGAGTGTACTCATCTATTCTATATATTCCTATAATGTTTGGTGAAGGGACTTCATACTATGATTGCTGTCGCTTGGCCTGGACTAGGGTTTATGATTTGCAAAATGTTTCATCTTGGTAAATGTACTTGGGGAATTGAAAAGTTTCAAATTGTCATTTATGAACATAACATCAATGATTTTTCTTACATTTCATTTAAGTTTGCAATTGACATTTAACTGATTTCAGTGTGAAGAAAAATCATGAATTTGTTAATTCTGAATTTATACTTATCATGGATTAAATAGTTTCTATACAAAGTTCACGACTTACTTTATTTCATCAGTATACAGTACAGTTATGTCTGTTATGTCAAGGCTCCAAAGTGTATTTAATAAACACTTTTAATGCTCCAAAGTATATTTCAGAAACACTTGTAATAAATTTGTTCACCAATTATCAATAATTTTCAATCCATAGCGTCCATTTTCATAACCTATAATTCTGATGTATGAAGTTGTTTCTTCTTCAGAAATAGCGACGTAACGAACGTGACGAACAGGGAGGCGTACTAACGAGTAATCTCCATCAGCACCGACTACACTTCACTAAATCATCTCTAACTATTTCTTGAACAAACCACTCGTCTACTTTCATTTATCTTTAAATATTTCAACTTTTGATAACTTGAAAGGAGCTGGGCATTTTTGGACTTTCGCACTTTTGCAAATATTTGTATGAATCGTTGAATCTTATTATTTAGGGGGTATTTTGGTCAACTAGTTCATAATATCATTTGGAAGTTCTAATAGAAAATTTATGAATCGTTTTAACAAGATTTTAGGTTAAGTCTACACTAATTGTTATAAATATAATAAAATAAATATTAATATTAATATTATTAATTAAAATATATAAATAAATATATATAAATACTAATTTTATTGAACTTAACTTCAAAAGATCAGTATGTTGAGTTTCATTGCTAATAATCTATACTTTACTTTAGATTGTATGTATATTATCATTCCAACATTTAAGAAAACTCTTGAGTGATGTTTGAATTTCATATTCTTCTACCGCTATTACCTTTCCAATATCCTTAATTACTCTCTACAATATCCCCCACATCTCTTCAATGTCTTCAGAGTTTTCAGTCATGTTCTTCTCAATAACTTTGTCCTTATCCCTAATCATGTTCAACTTATACTGGACAAGATGGTTAGGGATGATGAATACTTATGATTCATATGTTTTCGGTAGGTCAATTTTAAGATCAGATTCAGAATTTAAACTTTCAAAACGGACATATATATACCTAACTATTTTTGTCCAGTATATTATGACATTAAAAAGATTGCTATTTCCTAATAATGTGTCATACAATTTTTAATGTTCATGTTTCAAAGTTTGTGATCTTTACAGTGATAAAGTGATTTCAGATATTTTCATGTTCACATTATTATATATTATTCTGTACATCATTGTTTTATTGTGTATAAATTTAAACATTTGAATTATATTTGTCTGTGGTATTATAGATATACATCTATAAAACTGCCATAAAAGACCTATCATTGCTATTTTCTTGTTTCAAAATTAGTAACTGCTGATTAGCATTTCATGAAAAGGATTATTTCAATAAAATTATTGGATTTTACCTTCAGCTGATTATTGGTGCAATATTGGTTTTTAAAAAGGAGTCTTGTCTTGCATGCAACATTTTTTTTCTAACAAAATATTTGTTAAAAATATGCTGAAATTTTGTTATGTGTTTAAGTTACCTAAGATCATCAGCCATATGTCTGGTTGTTCCTGAACAACAGATTTAATATTGGATACAAAAAAAGCAAGAATTTAACCCTTACTTTCTTTCCCATCTTTGCTCTCATAAGTAATATGCTGCTGTATATTTTCTTATCAATAAAACTCATAATTAAGTATAGATTTAATGTTTCGTTGTACATATATGTTGTTATCTTTAATGTTTAGTATCGTCATATCCTATAAATTTCACCAACTTATGAGTGGTATTAGAAGAGCTTGTGTTCTCTTTACATTCCTCGTGAATTATGGTTTGAAGGTTGGTGTTCTTCAGGATTCAGTTTCATCAAAAACATGTTTGGATATTTGAGAAGATCTGGAAAATCCAAAAAGAAATATACAATCTTGAGATATGATATTTTAGTATGATTGTGATACTGTACATATGATTGTTTATGTTCATATATGTTGTGTAACATATTCGCATTTGTCTTCTAGTTTTACATTTGTATGTATTTTGGATTAAAAGTTGAATTTTAAATTAATCAAAATATTCAGAAATTACTATTAAAGAAAAGTAAAATTAAGTTCAGCTAAGAAACTTATTATGATTTATGTACATGTATTTGAATTTGTCTTTTTAGAGGAACATTTGTATTTGTATTTTATTTGCATAATTCAAAGTGTCGTAAAGGAGCATATAGTGTGTGTTTTATTGTAAGCATCAATTGGTATATTTTTCATTTTGTCACTTTGAATTATTTGTCATTTGTATGACTGTACATTTCACTGAATAACTTATTGTTGATTTGAAAATAAAAATATGTGTTGCATTTTCATTTTGATTTTTGAAAATGAAAAACCCCACCTGTACTCATCTTGTTTCACAGTAAGATATCTGCCTTTGCCAGTGTGGAATACTTTTGTCTTTCGAGGCAGTCATCATGTCTTCAAGGGAAAACAAATACATTCCAAATGGCCACAAAATCACTAACTTGCGATGTCCCTGAGAACGACATGCAAATAAAAACTTGTGATATATTGTGATATACAATGTTTGCCTAATGCAGAAAGTGATAGTCCAGTGGGAATAAATGCATACACCGATGATCAGACATTAAACTAGAAAACTTATTGCACAACTAACTATGAATACAATCAATCAGAACAAGCGTTAAATAGGGTAATCTGTTGGGAGAAAATGGACCAATGTTGACGTATTAATCCTGGGAAATGACTTTCTTTGGTCAATGTCATCAGTTTATGAGTACCAACAATACATGGATAATTCATTGAAGTTATTCAATTGTTTACAAATCCAATAATCACAAATTGTATCTGATTTTCCAGTCAACACTCGTCGGTTTCACCTCAAAACTTAACAACACTGACATCCTAGGGTTTCTTTAACTCCCATTACTGACATGTAATTATAGCTTTATAATTAATATGTATCAAACTGCGTCTCAAAGGTCTATAACAAATCTGAAGGTAGTAATAAATCCGGCAGGCAAATTGGAAGGTGGGTCCATAGAAAAGTGTTTTTACAGATACTGAACCTTGTGGGTATATTCTAAAGGAAACTAAATGATGTCACCTTGTCATCATGGAGTATTTTGAGAACATAGTGATTTTTTTAAAATATCAATTTACCACATTTATTTTGTGCTGAAATGAATATATTTATTCACCAAGCAACACATTTATCACAAAGAGTCATTTTTTTGCAGCACTGTTGACGAAAGATGATAAGTCGCTGGTGTAGGAATTGCCCTAGAAGCCACCATGCTCCACACCCGCACTGCCACACAAAGTTAACCACCAATAGCATCATCAACCTCGCCTTCAGCTGCTTCTAAATTTTCTGCTTCTATTTTATCTTCACTGACTTCCAATGGGCTCACAACTATTTCCCCCAATAACAGATATTTTCATGACATCCTTCCAAGAACCAGCAATCTCTAATGCTCTTTTTAAGTCGCTCTGCTGGTTCCACAAGGTTGATGACACCTGACCCAAACCATCTCCTACAACGCATTAACGACAAGCATTCAAGATTTATTCTTGCAATCTAGCATTGACTGAGAACACATGTCTATCGAAAGCCAACGCACACCGACCAATACATCCAATACACTTTCTGCTATCATCCACTAATCAAGTATAGCCACACTCACAATACTTTCTAAATCCACCTGTCAACCTGATGCCCTCAATAAAGAACTAATTAAACATCTACACAAGGACACATTTACCTCACTCAATGGATACCCACCCAGTAAGCCTAGAACCGCCAATTCAGGTCACAATTCCCTAAATGCATCGGCTATCTCAGCCACAAGATCGCCTGCCTCATCAAGAAAAAATCCAGCATTGATGTTACATTTTTCAGTGGCAAGAGTTTAGACCCTCATGCAGCTACTCAAAGCCAACAGCAAAGGGAACGAGCACTACAAGCTCCAACCCAAGAGGATGCATCTACAAAATCCCAGGACATTGTGGACAAAAGTACATCAGAAGAATGTCAAAACCCTTGACCAGATATCCTCCCTATCTGAGCATATCCGGATCATTACCAGTTGGGAAGCTACTAAAGTCTTGTCAACAAAAAACAACTGGCGCCAAAAACCGTGACCAAAGCATATTCATACCATGTACTTTGGACTCACTCATCTCGAACATCTTTCCTCTTTCGGAGGCAAATCCGAGGAGCACCCACTCTACCATCCATGCACTCTTGTCAGAGCTTATCCGAGGAGTCTACACCTATCAGAACCATACACCATCCAACTACTTCAAAGTAGGGCTTCCACGGGTCAAAATGGACTCGAGTACTCGAGGGGTTCGGCTCGACTCGACTCGGACTCGAGTCCTCGAAATTAATACATTTCAACTACGTACCAGCATGTCACTAACATTTTGTTTGCCTTTGAGGTGTTAGATTACGAATACAGTGCGAACTACTACCCGTTTCGCGATACAATATGGCCATATGTCCCCCAAAATAATCAGTACCCATACAACGTTCAGCTCTACAGTTGATAAATCTAATGCCTTTTTAGGTTCAAATAAAATGATATTTAGGTTATATATTTTCTATCTCTGTGATAAAGGCATGCAGATGACAGAGGAGGAAAGTTGCAATAAAACAATATTTACTTATATTCTACTTCAGTGACAAAGGCATACATGTTACAGAGAGGGGTACCGTTGAATAAATATGTTACATCGTGTCATTGTTCTAATTTTCATATCAAATGTAAGAAATATCGATATGGAATAGCGAGGAATGAATGTGTATAATGTTTATAATCGAAACCATATATAAACTTATAAAGTAAGCGATAATCTTGAAAAGCATTGCAGTATATATAAGACTAACTCACATGGTCGCTAAACTTCCCGCCATGTTTATAAACAGAGAATGGTCTTGATTATTTCATGAAGGGTGGCAAGTATAAAGTAGAAATTGGTTGAGATATTTAATATTAATAATTAAGACGTAGTAAACAAATCGAATTTATTATGAAACAAATTGTCCTACTTCTATAGGTTTAGAAAGATACGTAGTAATTCAATGTCAACAATTTGTTGATAAATTCACATCCCTACTAAGAAATGGACCGCTTATAGATTTACATTCATTCTTAATCTGTAAATTCGTTTCACATTCCGTATGTGGGTTGAGTTTTGTCCAAACTATTAAAATTCTCGCAGTTTGATTGGTTGTGCCCCTGATGATTTGACCATGCACTTGACATGGATTATTTCACCTCATATGTCGGTATCATTATCATTATTCTGTTATGATATACGATTTAAATGATTGCCTTTTTATTTTACAAATATACTGAAATAATAATATAATACATTTAGTTTATCCTTGTTATGAAAAAGCGTAACATTCAGCAATAAATATGAATCATGTCTACTCTTGCTTGTCAATTCGACCAACATAGAATTATTAATGAACAAAAGGCATATAAACCATATATAAGCTTTAATTACATGTGTTGGTATAAACTTCATCTGATGTCATAATTCAATATTTTATTTGGTTGCATTGTATGAGTTTCACTGAAATTTGCGACTGTGGTAATGAAAGTAGCCGATTCGACCAATGCTGGTATGACTGTTCACTTGTAACGTATGAAAGGTAATGTGGTATAACCACAACACATAGGGGTTCCACTGCAGTTGTTGTTAAATTTTGTTTCAGTCACGACGTGTAGTGTATAACTTGCACAGGATGACTGAAATTAATGTAAAATAAATCTGTTATCGAGTCCTCGAGTCCAGCTAAACCCGACTCGTACTCGAGTACCCGTGGAAGCCCTACTTCAAAGCCCCTGGCCACAATCATTGGCCTCTCCTTATACAATCATCATGTCATCTGTATTTCACATCCAATCAACTGTAATTCTTGAATGTACAATAAAGCCAATTGGCCTTCCTTCTTTTAACAATTTGTATAAATTACGCCCAATCACCACTTCAATAAAGCCCACATGCCATTGTTGATTTAGAAATCAACTATTTTTATCCCCTCGTGTTCATACCACAAATCCTCACTGTTTATCACCCTCATGCTAATTTAATCTTAAACTTAATTTAATATATATGATCCGGTTTACTCGGCATTGGTTTCTTTATGAATGTATAATATTTTGTTATTTCTTACATTTCACCTGAGGATTGAGTAAGTATAAACTCCGAAACGTCGTGTAAGTTCACATTTAAGAAGTTGTTATCCAGAAAATCTCCTTGTTTTTATGTCAACTATGGTTTCACCACACAATTATTAAGAAGTGGCATGTGGTTACATGTCAAATTTGTCAAAGATAAACGAATATAAATACTGACTTAAACTTCATTAATATTTTTTTTGATTATGATTTAATAATCGTAATTATAATCAAAAGTAAAATAGTTCACCATTAAATCATTTTTTACTGTAAGAAAACCAATTTGCTCAGAAACCTCCACACTTTATCAACATTTTTGCCTTTCGTTATTTTTTTCCACAAAAAGTGTACTTTTTTCATAATTTAAGCGACAACAATTGATAGATAACTGCCTTATTTTATATTGTGAACACTAGAATATAACTACTTGATGTGTCTGGATAACTGAAATCACGAGTGACCCAATCTAATTAAAACATTAATTATTCAAAATGCTCAAAATGTCATCATTCAGTTTCCTCCAGTATAACCCATAGGGTTCACCATGCACTTTCCCGCTCATAAACCTCTGTGGGAACAGAATGCTCCTAAGTATCAGCATAGTGAAATGTGCTTCAATGTATGAATTTGTAAACTTCATCTTGAGTACATAACTTCAAGTTACATTAAGAATATGATTATGTCTAACTATATTATTAAAAGCTATTTATTAACGAATCAAAGCTATTTTAGTTTAAAGACGGTATCTCTTGAAAGACTGACATATAAACCTTTTAAAACGAGGCATATTCATGGTCCACTGATAACGTAGGAGTCAAACAAGTATATTCCAAATAGAAATCATCAGCAAATTATCAATATTTGTCCTTGTAACTTTATCATTGCTTGCCACTTCACAGAAGTACAAACTGTCTTTGTGGCATTCAACATACGAAACAAAATACTAACCTGAAAAAAAAGGTAGGGGGTTGTTTCTGACACGAATATATATAGTGTATAAAAAGTGTACACGTAAGATTAAGGAATGAACGGTTTACATTGCAACAAGGTCAGAATATGTCAACACCAGCGCGCTGATAGATGCATATAGGTACGAGGGTGACAGGTAAGAACTCTGGTGACCTTAACTGCGTTACATTCCAGCTGTCACCTGTAATTAATAAATAAACAATGGTCAATGTCACTGTGACCTGTAGAAATGAAGATTAACCTTCAGTTAACCATTAACACTCATTACTACCACGGGGACGTGTAACTTGCATGATTAACCATCAACACGTATATGTACTGCTATAAGGAAGTGACGTTATCAGTAACATGCACTTCTACAGTGCTCTACATAACCAGCAGGTTATTTCAGTTATGAGAATTTGTTCCTCGTCGGTGATAACATTAATTTGGAGGCTGACTAAAACCACCCGAAAACGTCACTCTTTTCAATCGTTTTATCATCTAAACTCTGTGAATTCAGTTTCTATGCATTTATTCTAGGCGATCTAATGTAGGATTTTTATCATATATTCACCTCCAGAAAATGAAATATGATATTATGTGATATATGCATATAATATGCATGTAACGTATTAGCCAGTCACGGTAGTATTATTATAAACAACCTAGAACTTCATAATGGCAAACAAGTTAAATGTCCAAAATGCAAACCTTTCGCTTGTTTAACAACCTAAAATCACGTATATATGTCTTATTGTAAAGTTGTATTGGCCTCTCAGTCTGTAATTATAATATGCATGTGATACAGTATGCATGTAATATAATATACATGTGACATAATATGCATGTAAAATGAGATACATGTATGACATAATGTAATATGATATACATGTCATATAAGATAATGTAATAGATACATGTAATATAATATACACTTTATATGATATACATGTAATATAATATGCTTGTAATATGAAATACATGTAATATAATATACATATATGAGATAATGTATACGTAATAGAGATACATGAAATGTGAAATATGCATGTAATATGAAATAAACTACCGGGCAAAAGAAAGTACTCACCTCAGTTGATGTCATAATCCAAAACTGATAAGTACAGGTGTTTAGTTAGCAGTCAAAGAATACTTCTACATGTTTTTTAATTATTTTCTAAGTTAAAGAAATTTTAAGTTTAATTTTGT
This sequence comes from Gibbula magus, assembly GCA_936450465.1. Classification (NCBI taxonomy): domain Eukaryota; kingdom Metazoa; phylum Mollusca; class Gastropoda; order Trochida; family Trochidae; genus Gibbula; species Gibbula magus. The sequence continues at coordinate 21,427,749 of OW388304.1, forward strand.
TTTTAAATTATTGTTGATGATACACAACTGTTCATCGACATATAAGACATATCCTATGTGAAAATAAATAAATGTGCCTGATTCTGCACACATTTGAAACATTTGAAACAGGGTTGGGGTCATGTTGATGTAAATTTCATTCTTAACCCTGTTTTCATTACAAAAAGATATTTGAACTAAAATTTAACCTCAGTCACCAACAAAGTCATTCAAACTACTGCATATAAGTATAATTGTATCGTGCCATAGTCAAATAAATCTGATTTCTTTTAAATATTGAATTAATCGAAACACACTTAGGTGAATACTTTCTTTTGCCCGGTAGTTTACGTGTAAAATAATATGCATGTAATGTGAGACACGTGAAATATAATATAAACTCACGGGCAAAAGAAAGTATAGGTACAATAACGCGATATATTTTAATCAGCGAGTGATGAATACGATTGAAACATAGTTACAACATGTCTCTAAAAGCAGACTAACTTTGTCTGTAAATTTTGAAACATTATCTGTTCATAATTCTGAAAAACACGGCTGTTACAAAATCGTCGTTATAGAATCTCCTTAACCAGGCGAGATAGGGGAGTGAAAAATGGCTTTCAGGCTTGTTTTTTGACGTCCTATAGCAACGATGCGTTATTGATTTAAAGTCAAAGGAAGTGCATTATGTCCATACCATCTTGTACTAACACAATTTCCATATTTCATAAAATTGTACCTTAAATACCCAAAATTATTTCCCAAAATACCTTTTGAAATAGCTATTTCAGCACCCTATGTGTGCTAGAACAGGTATAAAATATTAAGTATCATACTCTCATGAATTTAATTGTGTATATCTCTTAACGAGATATATCCTCATCACAAACACTCAAAACCGAGTTTATCCGGCAGTGTGGGACTCTGAAGATATACTTTCTTTTGCCCGTGAGGTTACATGCCATATGAGATCAACTAACAGATACACGTGATATGATAAACATGTAATATAATATACATGCCATATGAGATACATGTAATATAATATACATGTCATATGAGATAATGTAATAGATACATGTAATATGAAATACATGTAATATATGAGATTAGAAATCCCCATGCAGTCTCCGTAATTAAGCGCTCGACCTGTTTAGTTAACGTACAATGTTGCTATAAACATATGTCATTTGATTATTGATGTATATTGTTTTGTTATGTCTTCTTGCGAAAATGTACACATATTTATTGTATTTATAACATAGCATAGGCGCCGTCTAATACAATGAATGATTAATACTGTGATCGCCCTTTATATCCGTAAGTAAATAAGTGTCTTGGTTGATATAACAAATAAAACATATTAATTTTCCTTGTAACAAAACTATTAGACAATTAGCATAACAAATAACTTAAAGCAAAGAAAAGACCGCCCTCCAAAGTTTAAGAAACCTGTTTATCAAATGGGAGTGTTTACTACAAAGGTGACGACGCCTCTTCCTTCAGTATCTTATGGCATGGCGCTGTTTGTTATACACACGACCTGGTTGACAAACGTTAAATTGGGCGAAATTCTTGTTGACAGAAGCTGTCGTAAACATCGACGTTGGGCGAGGAATCTTCGGTACCTCTCGGAAAATCGCTGGTCGAACCGAGGTTGTGTTTTGGCGATTCATTGTTCATGTGAAAATATATCAACAACACTGAAAAATAACAATATTTTAATTCTTCGAAATATATCTGAATTTGATTTATTTTAAAAGAAAGATCAGTCATGTTTTTAAACAATAAATATGGATAATAAGCAACGTATCGCGGAAATCAGTGTGAACGGGAAAGCTATCATGGTCGGCAAAACGCAACAGTTTCGTAAATAGTTGGGCTCGGCTATCTCCGTGAGTGTTCAGTATTGATACAACGAGGGGTGCGGAAGGTTAGGTTATGACTGCGGCAAATTGACTCAGTAAATAACACTAGAAACGTTTATAGGAAGCGGAACAGATACCATGACTTTCTCCCGTTAAACCCGGATAGTGAACACAATGGACGAAGCGGGCTGGATACTGTGCTTGGTGGCGGCGATGCTAGTGTTTATACATAGATGTGATGGTAAGTATAATCGATAGGTAATTATGCAGGTGGATCGATATACGAGATGTGATTAATCAGTAACCAGGTGTGCGGTACTGGTAATGAAGTGTATCCTAGTCGATATAGGTAGCACTGTTCGTGTTCATGAATATACATCTACACACGTATCAACCTAGAGGAGTCGTAGATCAGTGTAGTTTCCAAGGGTAAGGAAGGAAGGCGTTTCTAGTATTGATGAAGTGGTCGCAATTAATTATCATTGTAACTCTAATTAGTTAGAAGTGTAAGTCATTGGGTTTTTTTTAAATCGATATAATTGAAGCATTTACATTTATGTCTATCATCATAATTGATATTCATATTTAGAAAACCGCAGTTAAGTTAAGTTAAGTTAAGTTTAACATGATTATATTACTTAATCATTGCAAAGTTTAGTAGATTAGTTGGTTGTCAATGCTGTAGAAGAAAAATACGTCTTAAACGTACCATTTCTGGATTTCGACCTTTCACTCTAAAATAACGTCATGTTTTTCACAACACAGACACGTTTCCAGAATATATGTATACTTGTTTATTGTGAAAAGCAGGAAGATTAAACGTATATATATGCTTAGTCGTTCAACACTTAACCGAGTTATTATTATATCTACTTCGCAATTCATACTACAAACGTATACATCGACACATATCACTTTTCTTTTCAAAGAGTGTTTGAAAGAGTCTTCTATTTTTTTAAATTTTGTAATCTAATGCTTAACAAAGTAAACCATTTTCTTAAATGTTACACCATAGTACAATACAGCATGCACCAACTGATTTATGATAATTATTGTGATTTTATTGCTTATTTGGTTTTGATTTTGTGTTATTAACGTTGTGAATCCCGTGAAAGGGGTTGCAATAACGATAAACAAAATTACATAAATAAATATGCAAAATATTGATAATTTTGTTATTAATAAGCGAAAATATAAAACAGAAATAATGTTATGTTTAAACCCATGACTCAATAATATCAACGAAAAACACAATGAAATACATGTGCACCCAAACCTATAAATGAAAATTGTCATTCAAAATACTTGTTTTAAGGAATTAGAGAGCAGAGACCACCCTAATGTACACAATTATATGATAACCTCGTAAATTATAAGGACATTTCAATTATTAATACGTCTCGCTGTAAACACACAACGCCCAGTCTTGAGGGTCGTAATGTCGCTATACCGGAACACTTGTGGCCTGGTCAGAGGGTATCTGTTGTGGTGAGCAATGCATACTGTATGGAAGGAAATAGCAACCATCTGTCAATACTATATATACTATACAGAGAGAGGGAACTATTTTATATACTGACAGACAATAAAAACGCAACGCTCATTCTCGAAACATTATTGGAACATGATTTGATATTTCATAACAGTTACATATGAAATAGTTATTATATTTTGATTATTTAGAATGTACGTATGCTATACTTTGTGTACAATCTGATGCACTATTTGTAAACGACTAACTGTCAGATGACCAAAGATCATAAGCGATTTTATATCCATTTTTTCAAACACAACTTCATTGAAATAGAGGGCAAGATAGTTGGTTCAGATTTTAGCCCAAGAATGTCTTTCACGCTTTAAATCATATCTTTGTAAATGCCAATTAAGTTTGGGGTTTTGTAGCTTATTTTAAAGAAAGATGTAAAGGCTTTAAATTGAGACAAAGTGTGTTGAGCACTTAACTCTGTCTATAGTACATGTATAAGGGGCTGGGTATTGTTTCAAGTCGTTTGCTTTACTGTATGCCAGGAAATAACAACAATCCATGTCGATGTGTCGACATATGACATAATTCACCTGTGTCACAGTTCCTAAAACTGAATGGAGACAAAACGGAATTAAACGCCCGAGACATCATTGCCGTGTTCAAGATAGGTTTCAAAGTAATCGCTCAAAGAGCGATTACTTTGAAACCTATCTTGAACGCGATTGCTCAATGTAGCGCTACGTAGCAAGGCGAGCAAACATTGAGGAATTTGCGCTGTGTCGTTCAAGAGAGAAGAAGCGCTCATTGAGCGCTACATTGAGTGCTACATTGAGCAATTTAAGCGCTCGCTGCTATTGAACGGGGCGCAGATCTCACTCTAAGCAATCAACATCGACGGGAAAGTCATCACCCCCAGCTAGAAATCAAGGCGTCATTTTGTATTCACACTTGTCCATGGACTCTCATGTAAACATGGTTTGCAGATCCTCATATTTCCATCTACGCAACATTGGTCTCATAAGGTAATATATAAACAGGAGCACTGCATCTTCCCTTTTCTGTACGTTTGTCCTATCGCGCATTGATTGCTCCAATGGACCACTGTTCATCCTCCACACCATACTGTACATTCACTACAGCGTGTTCAGAATGCGGCGGCACGTGTCGTGTCTCGTACTCGACCTCGTGACCACATAACACCAGTTCTCAAAGAGTTCCATTGGCTTCCGGTGTCGTACAGAATCAGATTCAAGGTGCTTTTGCTGGTTCACAAATGTTTGAAAATCTTGCATCTGGTTATATCTCAAGCAGGTTGATAAAATACCAACTGAGCAGAAGTCTGAGATCTAAAGACCAATTTCTTCTAGTGCAACCTTCGTCATAGTTTCGATCATTCAACCTTGTCTTTGGAATACACTCCCAATTCAGCTGAGATCCGTTGAAGACTTGCATTGTTTACAGTCACACCTGAAGACTTGGTTATTCCAAGAGGCATTCCCTGTGTAATATGTGACTGAATAAATGTGACCTTTCTTTGTTGCCGTGCCCCTGGCGGAATTCGGATCAAGAGGTCCGGGGTTCGAATCCCGCCAGGGGCACGGCAACTTTGTCTGCAGTAGAGAACTGTTCTACACGCAGTAAGGTTTGGGTGCAATGCTACACTGAATTTCAGCGTAGTACCACCCATGGTTGGCTAGTTCCAGCCGATGCTCGCAGGTTTCACCGCTGTGCATAGCCACATGGCGTTGCGGGCTATCCCCCTGCCATAATACTAGCAGCCACGATATAAGTGAAATACTCTTGAAAGCGGCGTTAAACCACAACTCACTCACTCACTCACTCTTTGTAGCTCTGCTCAAAGCGCTCAACAAATGTATGTATGTATCATTATTCTAATTCTATGGGCACATCCGTCTTTTGTTACATGCATATGTGCATATTGTGCAAATCAATCATTTCAATAGATACAAATGCAAATCCTCTCCTAACGTGAGTAAATTCACATTTTTCAACTGATGAATGCGTTTTGAATAAAATGATACAGATTATGATAATTGATATACTGTAAGAGATAGTCTCAGGCTTGGAAACTGCAGCAGCTGTAATGTAACACTGACACACTTAGATTTATAAACACCATAAAAAAAATACCCAATGTTTATGTTTGATGCCTTATTTAGAAGAACAGAGTATCCGCTCTACACCTGTTAGCAATATTATAAGTAGTATGAGGTTCTACCGCAATGAATGTACACGTATTCCATCGTGTATTATTCATCAAGATCATGTTGAAGAAAACAGTGCCCTGTTCCATAACAGCGAGCGCTTATAATCGCCCATTGATTGCTCAATGTAGTGCTCAAGTAGCGCTCATTCTCTCCTGAACGATACGGTGCAAAACCTCAAAGTTCGCTCGCTTTGCTACGTAGCGCTACATTGAGCAATCGCGTTCAAGAGAGGTTTAAAAGTAATCGCTACTTGAGCGATTACTTTGAAACCTGTCTTGAACACGGCCCTGTTAATAGTTCACTGCAACGAACGTACTCAGACGTACTCAGGGGACGTATGTATAACACTACATCTAGTTTTGATTATAGATCGTAGTTTATTGATAAGCGACAATGTTGATAACCAAGTATAAGTCCCATGAAATATACACTATACCATAATAGCATGTCTAGACATCTTCAATAACGAGGTGCGATATCGACGATATAACACAACTAAGTCGGTTATTTAGACTATGCTCAGAGAATACAGAATATATAATTGAAACGTTTGGAGGAGCCGTAATAGGATTTATCTCTACCGTATTGTGTAATGTCATTTAAATTACACTTGTGACGTCATCCTATTGTTCTTTCACTCCATTATTTTTCAGTAATGGAGAGTTACAAATCACATCATATTTTTTAAGGCAATTTTGATAAAAGAACAATACTATGAGTGTAATTTAAGTAGGGTTATATCCCCGTAACTCTCCATTCCTTAAAAATAATGGGCTCCATTATTTTTAGTGAATGGAGAGTAACGAGGACATTACTCCTCTACGTAATACTGAATGTCGTTGGTTGAAACAGTTACTTCAGGAGATAATGGTTTGTGTCTTTATGATCATGCATGATTTTGTTAGTTTCCTGAATGTCGATCAACTGTTTACTTAGACATTGTTATATTGTTGTGAATATAAGACATGGCGTCCAGGTTGTGTATTTAGTTTTGCATTAGATTTGTTTACATTCAGTTGATATTTATTCAAATTTACTTATGAGTTTTTAGCTAGAGTCAAATCATATGATTACGAAAAATATAAATCTAGTTATACAAAGTCATGTATATTGTGTTAGATTTAAAATTTAAAATTGAAATGTAAATTGTTGTCAGCGACGATATGTCACATTCATGTTTAGATATACCGAGTCTGAATGTGTGACTTATAAACACTTATTTGATAGGTTGATTTAGTTGGATTGCAAATATTCACATCTTCGGTATTCGTGAAATATATAAACTATTTAAGGACGGGCTAGCGGAAAATCGAAACACATAAACAGCTAAGGACAGCCTACTCTACTGAATAAATTCATGGGATATTTGTTTTAAGGCGCAATGCACCGCACGATTTGATATAAAATCGTTACATATTCCGCTTGACTGACTTCATGTAAGCAGGTGAAATAATCATATAAACAGTAAATCTAGGTCAACTCCTTAAGCAAATAGTTTTTGTGACCTGCGTAGGCACTTGTCACGAATGAAGCTTATACTTTAAGAAGGCAATAAAACATAGTTGATACAACTAAACGAATTTTACAACGCTTAACTTAACCAGTTAATATGTGTCTGCAGAATATGTGTTCATTTTATTAATTATCAATGAAAGAATTTGGAAAGTGCATATCTTCATAAATATGAATCTCACATGAAAACCACAAGAAAAAGTACATATCAACTTCATTGCAAAAAGCAGTAATAAAAAGTGTAAGTTATCAATTTCATTGACGAAGGATATTTGATTTCAGATATTTCCCAAACTTCGTTCAGTAATCATTATAGAGTCTCATGGCGACATCAACAAATCTAAAAAGAAACGAAAATTTATTTAAATATGGTTCTTTATCAATTCTGCTAAAAGATTGAATTTTGCAATTCAACATTGAAATTTAAATAAACAGAGTAAAGAAAACCTCCTTCCTTCAAAGCACCAAAAATAAACACAGTTTTTATTTAGAAATGAACTTATTTGTATATTATAACAATTACTGCTACGTAATAGTACAGCTCAGTAGAGGTAATAACAAACACCAACATTGCACTATCTGTATACCGATATTGCTTAGGACCATACAGAACTGTTGATTTAGATTGATGTTGGATTCAAATGATAACGACCGGTTTTGGACCAAGTGAAAATAATCGTCTCCGATAACAGAGTGTTCGCCCCTTTACCATTGGTATCAAGATAACGAACAGTATTGTTGCATGTGTTATGAATTATCGTAATGTTGGTTATGACATCACAAGTTAGAATTCAAAATACTTTTCAATAACGTGAAAGAATATCATACAAAAAGAAAAGCATTAACTGAGTCATGTCCTTATTTAAAACATATACGGTAATTGAAATGAATTTATATTTCAAATGACATATCAACTTATTAAAGGCGCTGTATCACGTTTTTCTCACTGAAAAGGTAAATAAGTGTTATCAATGGCTGAAAAATACTCCTCAATCAATAAAAAAAAAGAGTTCTAAAACGAATGTACATGGTTCGGTTAAGCCATGCGAGTGTATTTCCCTTCGAGCGGTTATTTAAAAAAAATAATAAATAGCAAATTTGAGAAAACGACAATATGCCCAAAAAAAAAAACCCCAAAAAAACACGTGTTACAGCGCCTTTAAACTGCTGTGCTATTTGATATAAAATACTGGTTGAAATTACTGTACTTGTACATTTTGTTAAGTGGTTCAGTATTAAATATAAAACAATTTTGAGGACACAGTACTTTGCTGTACGATGGCATTTTAAGATATGAAATAACGGCGTGAAATTAGTGTTTTTAAATGACATTTAATAATAAACTGGATTATCATAAACACACATTTTTTGAGAGGCGTTTTATAAGCTGGTATGATATAAAATGCGAACAAGTTCTATGGATAGTCAACTTCTTTATTGCTATGAGTGCAATATGAATAGCAATAAAGAAGTTGACTATCCATAGAACTTGTTCTCGTTTATATACAAACATGATTCTTCTTTATACAGGTGGGTGTGCGTCTGACGCGTGGATACAGCGTAATGGCTGGTGCTACCTGTTTCAAGTCACCCCGAAAGACCACGCAACAGCAGAACTGACATGCGCAGATATGGGTGCAAGTCTTGCCTCAATATCGGACAGTGATGAAGCTTATTTTGTGAAATCCGCTCACCCCTCCAGCGGTTCAATATCGACACTGTGGTCTAAGTACTTACTCTTCCGAGACGGATATGACGTCATGGTCACAGATAAATTCAAGAACATCACAGACTGTGTAGGGTGTAATTCTTTAAAGACGTCCATGATAAACCAGAACTTGAGTTTGTCTTGTATTGTGATTGGTGGAATCACAGAGACGTCATCGAATTGGAACTTGGCAGATTGTTACGCCAATCATCTTGGAGTCTGCGAGTTGAAAGCCAGTGAGTATAGAGGGGTAATGTCCCGAGCTATTTTAACGAAGTCAAATACATAGAATTAATGTTTTCTTGTCGACTATCGTTTAGTGAAGACGAAAGTTGATGCGTTGAAAGTTGGCTATTGGTAGGTGTTAATAAACATTTTAAAAACTTCTTCTCCGAAACCGTTTGATATAGGAAACTGAAATTTTCAGAATTTTTTTTTATTATTATGATGACTATAGTTAAATTAAATTATGTCTTAAACCTCCTCAAATATGAGCGTGTCAGTTGTCAGGATAAAGGGTTTGTATTGAATTACAATGCAATTGTAAGGAAGATTCAGAGACTAACGTTTATACTCAGAAATAAGTTGTGTCCTTATCATCAACAATACTTTATAAACATTTAAAATGCACACAGACGCTAAAGAAACGTCACGACATTTTCAAAAGTATAAAATCTTAATCTTTATTTTTATGTCTGTTCAAGTACACTCCGTGATATCCACCATATCAAACTCAATGATATCCTCCATATCCAACTTCATGATATCCTCCATATCCAACTTCATTATATCCTCCATTTCCAACTTCATGATATCCTCCATATCCAACTTCATGATATCCTCCATATCCAACTTCATGATATCCTCCATATCCAACTTTATGATATCCTCCATATCCAACTTCATGATATCCTCCATATCCAACTTCATGATATCCTCCATATCCAACTTTATGATATCCTCAATATCTAACTTCATGATATCCTACATATCCAACTTCATGATATCCTCCATATCCAACTTTATGATATCCTCAATATCTAACTTCATGATATCTTCCATATCAAACTTCATGATATCCTCCATATCCAACTTCATGATATCCTCCATATCCAACTTCATGATATCCTCCATATCCAACTTCATGATATCCTCCATATCCAACTTCATGATATCCTCCATATCCAACTTCATGATATCCTCCATATCCAACTTCATGATATCCTCCATATCCAACTTTATGATATCCTCAATATCTAACTTCATGATATCCTACATATCCAACTTCATGATATCCTCCATATCCAACTTTATGATATCCTCAATATCATGATATCTTCCATATCCAACTTCATGATATCCTCCATATCCAACTTCATGATATCCTCCATATCCAATCCTCCATATCCAACTTCATGATATCCTCCATATCAAACTTTATGATATCCTCCATATCCAACTTCATGATATCCTCCATATCCAATCCTCCATATCCAACTTCATGATATCCTCCATATCAAACCTTATGATAACCTCCATATCCAACTTCATGATATCCTCAATATCAAACTTTATGATATCCTCCATATCCAACTTCATGATATCCTCCATATCCAACTTATTGATATCCTCCATATACAATCCTCCATATCCAACTTCATGATATCCTCCATATCCAACTTAATGATATTCTCCATATCCAACTTCATGATATCCTCCATATCCAACTTTATGATATTCTCTATATCTAACTTCATGATATCCTCCATATCCAACTTTATGATATCCTCCATATCCAATCCTCAATATCTAACTTCAAGATATCCTCCATATCAAACTTCATGATATCCTCCATATCCAATCCTCCATATCCAACTTCATGATATCCTCCTTGACCTATCAGCATGTCGTTGATTATACTGGTATCTGATCGGAAACCTTGTATTTCTTGTGACATTTCATTTATGTCTTTCTTAATAGATTTTCTCTCTGAAACAAGTTTTATTCAAAATTCTAAATTGTCGGTGTCATTCTTTGGTCCTGGATTCAGTTCGATGTCAGCACGGAGAGTTGGACACAGACCTACAGCAAAGGGGTTGAAAGAATTGTTCTTGTTGTTGACACATCATATTCTGGATATCTACCCTTAAAATATTCATATCGTGAGTGCAACCGACCGATAAACGTTGTTGACACCCGTATCGTGGGCATATTTATTACTCGCTCGTGTAAGATACTGCAGTGTTATATTTATACGGCAATATTAAACTAGTGTAATACCGCCGCGTGTATGACGTCACAATAGTTTGCTGTTATGACGTCACAATTGGAGTAACGTCGTCACAATGGTATCGGACTTGCGGGAATCATAGTTTCAGAGCCTTGTCGGCTATTTCGCTGGATTATATGTTGGCGAATAATAAACAGAATACTAAACTCCCTTCTATTGAATACCATTTTTATTAAACTCGTGAATGATTTGGTATCAAACTCGCTATCGCTCGTTTTATACAAAATCATTAACTCGTTTAATAAAAATGGTATTAAATAGAAGGTCGTTTAGTATCCTCTATATATTCAATGTGCAATGATCTGCATCACTGATTGTTGCAGCAAGTGAGAGATATACCCATACGTTTCCGAGTGTATGTACATGTATACCACTCATAATCATGAACGCAGGCTGTATCGGAATTAGGTGTTTTTACCATATTCTGTAAAGAGTGTACTCACCACAATTGCGGCGATCTTTGCTTACTGAGAAAAAGTTCATAGCCTCGATAATGTTCTACACCTATTCCTTTTCTTATCAGAATTTCACTGATAAATCCCAGTATTTCACTTTATAATTGCATGGAACACATATGATTAAGCTATTTTTTACAATATATCACTTGCGATTCCCTTTTAAGAATCTTCTACCTTAGATAACTAATAATCAAAAATCCTGATTGAGCTACAGAGCCGATGGCTATATATTTCGATATTGTCAAACATGTTGTACATAACCATTTATACCAGAATCCCGTATTTCTCCATACAATGTTTAACTATTACAGACCCAGACGGAGGACTAGAGTACAAGGATATCGCCGCTATCATCTGTCTCGCCTTCCTCGTCGTCAGTTTCGTCGTCGTCATCACCATCGACCTCATCAAGAATCCCGTCCCCGACGACTCCAGACAGCTCATTGAGGACGCCAGGGCGTAGCAGGATCCTAATAGTTATAATATATGTTGATCCCGAATTTCGAAGATTTGTCAAACGCAAATTACTCGAAAAACATATTTAAAAAGTGTTTACAATCTTTCCACTGAGCATAAGTCGTTCACAGTCATAGTTTTCAAGAGTCCATGGAGTGATCCCGCATTTAGTAATACTATTCTGGTCACGCCATGCAGTGAAATCTGTGAGATCCGACTGGATCTAGTGAAACACTGGTAGCACTGTACTGAATGACAATTTAGCAATCATTTATTTCTCCATTAGAAGTTATATAAGTAAATTAAGCTTACGATTTAAAAAATGTAAAACCCTCAACCTGTTAGTGATATGGGAACATGGGTTTCTGGTAATTTTATACTTTGTAAACAATCAGAAATATATTTAAATCAACCCGTATTCATCTGATACAATATGCATATACAAACGAAGTGTGTCTTTCGTCCAGTCTGATTAAAATCGACGGTTTTCCCGAGGAATAAAAATGGCAAAATAGTATCACTACCGGGATACGAGCTCGTTTCGTTCGGAGGTTGCCTGTGGAATCTACAGAACCTGTTCGTATTCCGGTAGATGCATTATTTTGAAAATTGTATTTCTCGGAACAAGGTTGATTTTAATCAGATTGGTCTTTCGTCAGATTTGGATATCATCCCGTTAGTCTTTGGCCAGTATTTTTTTTATGAATGTGTCAGTCGAAAAACTAAAAATAATGTCAAGGGGATGTACTGTATGCTTCATTCGGATACAGCAATCGCCTACGACGTGGAAGGCTAGGCCCTCACTACAAGACAGCAAGCCATTGAATAATATATACATGTATCAGATAGGTAGTTGATACGTGAAGGGGGAGCACCAGTTACTATCAACACTGGTGGTCCTCAGGGATGCGTTTTGTCACCTTTGTTATTTATTACATATACAAATGACTGTATGGCACAAGATCCACCCTGTTCAATTGTGAAGTTCGCGGATGACACTCCACTCATTGCTCTATTGAATAATAATTCTAATGAAGATGGATATAGATCAGAAATTTATAATCTTACATATTGGTGCCAGATAAATTCTATTCACATACAAGGAAATTATATTTGATTTTAGAACCAGAGATGAGCCATTAGAACATGAGAGTGATTTCTTTTTAAATCGTCCCGGAATATAAGTATCTAGGTACCATCATTGATGACAAATTGAATTGGAATAGTAATACTGAAGCTCTCTACAATAAATGTCAACAGAGACTATATTTTATGAGCAAATTACGATCGTTTGATGTTGATATGAAAATATTGAAAGTTTTTTTAATACATGTTTTGTTCAAAGTGTATGATCGTTTGGCTTACAATGTTGGTATGGCTGCCTAAGTCTTAACAATAAAAACAAACTACGGTAATTAAGATTGTGAACATTAGTTAAAAAATTGTCGGTACCATGTTAGACCATCCATCGTCAATAAATGATGAGAATATTGTATTACATGCTCGGAAAATCATTTCGGATACATCACACATTTTACACTCAGAATATTTACTTCTGCCATCTTGAAAAGGTTTTAATATGCCTTATCATAACAATACATCATATCAAACAGAACTAGAAAATAGTGTGTACCTTGTAGTATTTCAATTCTGAACATTAACTTTGAGGAGTGTTAATGAAATCTGTAAAATTGTTGAAACTGTTGTATTGTACATATATATAATGTGATAATGTATTATATAAGTTCTATCATGTCATGTTATGTTTGATGTAAAAATAACTTCCTTTGGGGGTAATAAAGTGTTATCTCATCTTATCGGCTTGCAGTGAAGGCCCAAGTTTATCCATAATCATGCTCTCTAATATGTATATAAAGTCCCTGGTATAATGTAACGCCTGGTTATCAGTTGAATTACAGTTTTAACTACAGGGCGCAGGGAGAGAAAAACTCAGAATATAAGTAAACCAATGCATGTATTGAGGTTTAAGATTCTCCTTTTACTTCATGGAGAGGCAAGAAGTCAAATTGAACTACTTCCGCTGTTTTGGTTATCTGGGGAGGCTACGCTGGCTGTTGAATTATTGCATTGTTGATGTAAAAGTTGTTAAATGTTATTTTAATATTTTGTAATGAATCTGCTTAATTCGTGATGTATTGAGTGGAATCGTTGTCGTATATCAGTTTTCTGAAATGTTGGCAGCTGTTCAATTTCTAACGATGAGTTGATCCAGATAGTTACAATAAGTTAAAACTCACAACTTGCCAGGGATCAAATGGTTCCTTCAACACAAAACTATGATATGATTTATTTTTATTATTTTATTATTTTTAAAGTACGAGTATATAACGTTCTGAAAGTATTAACTGTAAGTCAAGGAAACAGTACGTTTGAGAATTATATTCATGTAATATCTGTAATCATCTTGCTCTATAGAGTCAACTTTCTCGCAAGACAGGACTCGGACCAGTTTCGATCACTGGCTAATTTAAGTTGCAAGGGAAGATGGTTTAGCGTAAGCTTGTTGTTAACATACAACTTGAAATGGTAACCGGAGATGAGATATATGGCTAATTCTTCCCCTGACTGGATATAGCTGTACAATTTGTAGCTGTAGCTGTGACAGATGAGCGACAGAACAATGTTCGAATGATTTTTGTTTTGTTTTAATATGATGACATAAATATGTGATGTGTTCATATTCTAATGCTATTTTATACTCTATTATATTTAATATTTTAATAAATGGTTTATAAAAATAGTTCAGATCTTTATCATTTGTTCATAACAACATTATCGTGTGAAAATAGATTTGAACTTGAACCAACAATATAAACAATCTGAGAGTTGTTGTGAATGATAATTATTATAATATCACCTACGTCATCTTCTTTCGTCCACAGGTTTCATACATTTCATTTATCCAGTGGACGATCTATTTTCCTTGATCCATTCATATAACGATAAATTCTGTATTTCGAATCCTTCCTGCATCAGTTACCTCACGACAATACCATCTGATTCAGTTGTTTTTTCAAAAGGTCCTGATTGGGCCAGGTAGTGGGGGATCTAGACGCCAGGGCTGATGTAGATAACACGACATTACTGCAGTAAAGATAACGCGATTTTGTTTGATGTCACGGGGATACGAGAAAGACTCTTCTTTACCATTGGATACAGAAAATACATGATTGACACACGTGGGTGTATATGTTATATCAGCCTGCTATCGTGCGGATCCACCCTCTCCTAGTGATAGCTGACTGATATTGTGTATACACCACGTATGTCATCGTTTATACGTATTTATTATATACACACGCTCCCGAATCAGGGATGATCATTTCTATGGTTGTACAAGTGACGTAAGACACCCACGTGATGCACCCCATCCAATAAAATACCTCCTATCCGCTCCTGAAAATACGTGTATTATTTGCTGTTACAATGTTTATCTGGAGTCTATAGCTTAAATGTTATCTGTGATATTCAATAATACCTCTACCTTCATCCATATGATTTCTTTCTTTTGGCTTCAATTTCTCTACCATGATGCATCCATTGTGTTTCATAAAATTTTATTTGGCTTTGATTAGTGCCAACATACGATATGTGCTGATTTCAGTTCAAATAAATTCACAAAACTTGAAAATTCATCACCAATCGCCAAATATATCATAATTAGTAGTTTCTAATTTAATTCGAGGAACATCATTATTACATGTGCAGAAACCGAAACAACACGTTCCATGTACATACACAGTAGTTATAAGACCTATTAAACATTATCAGCTCAAAGTTGTCTTTGTGTCTGTTGTAAATAAGTTTCCAAAATTACGTTTGACTAATTGACGCGCGGCACACGCGGTGCATTGTCCGTTTTTCGATCAGAAATCGATATTTTTTACCTTTATATCGTCGGTATACTGAGTCGAGTATCGTTAAAATGGTAACTCTCGGTAACAGTCAGTACTTCCCAATAAAATAATACAATTTATAACGTTTGGCATATGTGACCCCAACAACACAATGGATGTACCTTAAATCCATGTGATAATACTTCTTAAAAGTTTCAGTTTTTCTAGATGTGTAGAATACGGACCTGGACTGTATTACAGGCTGTTACTTTGTACAAGGTCATGAGCCATCCTTAGTGCTGGTTGTCAGTAGGTTTGGTTGGACTTGGAGAGGGAAGGGGAGCACAATTATGGTTACGGCGTTGTGTATTAGTTCTCTACATGTAGCCAGGACACCTTTAAGTATAGTAATTTTAGAATAAAACATTTTGTTCTCAGCACAATTTGTATCTGGTTTGGGGAATATGTCAACACCATTTCAATTGGAAATGTCAGCTTTTCTTCAACCTTATTGCATGGATTGTCATACTTAGACAACCAATTTCCACAAAATTCAGTTTCAAATCATGTTTTCTTTATGCACTGCCACTGATCAATTCCGAAGACCATGTGACTTCAAGGTCATGTCAATGGATTGTTCTGGTTCTGGAGAACAATCCATTTCAATCTTCAACATAAACATATAAATGTGATGAGCTACAGAGCCCATGGCTCTATTTTTTCATAATGTATGCTTTAGTCGACTTTTAATATTATACTTTATTATATAATAGTTTATATATTGCAAATTCCCTCAGTCATCCAAAATATAATTTAATATAAATCCATTTTCGTGTTTTAATTATTACGTATTTGCAAATGACTGTCTCCTATCTCGCCATAATCGACATGTGTACTATTTAAATATTTCGATTACAAAAAATATGAATAAACTATTATGTATGTAACATCATACATCATTTCAAGTATTACTACAAAGAGTTGATTTGAACAATTGTCTGGTCTGCCACTGTCAAGTTGATTTGATGCGAAAAACAATATGCGAATATAAAAACTGTAAATGTAGTGAAACAATGTGACATGTTCGTGAAGCGCACATAAAATAAGCACGGAGTCTCTTGCCCTTCTCAACACGATGCTTTTATTCTTTTACACCCCACTTCAGCTCGTTGCCATCGGATGCCTTTGTTCTTTTAAGTAGATGTGTCCGACTATACACTTACTTTATTTCACACTTTACCTATACACCTATACTTTACCCAATACACTTAGATACTTTTCTCAATACACCTCCACTTTTCTAAATACACCTACAGTTTCCTTAATACACTTTCACAGTGGCCCATGGCTAGTACATTATACAAAGAATAAAGTGTTCTGTCTTCCATCTGAATATATCTTGAACGCGATTGCTCAATGTAGCGCTACGTAGCAAAGCGAGCGAACTTTGAGGTTTTGAAGAAGAAGAATTTGAAGAAGAAGAAGAATTTGAAGAAGAATTTGAAGAAGAAGAATTTGAAGAAGAAGAAGAAGAAGAATTTGAAGAAGAAGAAAAAGAAGAAGAAGAAGAAGAAGAATTTATTAAAGTGTCAAGCGATACAAATATAAGATACAATATAAAATGCAGAGTAAAACATCGCCCGGCCAACTTGGGCCTATTTGACACTAATTTACTAAAATATACATATAAAAACACCATAAGGTGCTAAAAGGTAATTATACATTTAAACAGTAAACTGATGTTTACACGTTGGATATAAACAATGGTTAAAAAAAAAATTTATAAAATATTGTGTGCGAGTCTAAACATAGTTTTTATTAAAGCGGCAACTGAGTAATTCAGATTATAATTCATTAAAAATATAAGTTGATCTTTTTCTGACAGATGGGGGAAATTTGGATCAAGAGACGAGGAGCGGTTCCAAAGAGGTTTTCTAATGTCTGAATATAAATTACATGTTACAAGAAAATGTACCTCGTCTTCAATTACGTTAGTATTAAAAAATTTACATATCATCCCAGAGTTGTAAAAACCAATTATCAATATCTATTTCTACAAGTTTACCCTTTAAAGCGTCAAAATTCGCAGTCAAGGATAGATTAAGGCTTTCAAATAACTTCACCACTGAACAATCCCAAGATTTGGGCACTGACAAGGACCATCTATGAATAAGATGAGGTAATCTATTTTCATTTATGAAACATATTCTATTATAAAAGCGAGGAATTTCGATGCGATGTTTTGTTGAATTGGAAATCCACCCCATATCACCCCTCACCGCTAAATTTGGAGTCTTATTACCTACACCCAGGAAAAATCTACATGCCCGGTGTTGAATAGTATTAATACAACTAAATTCCCTTGTACCCCAGATAGCTGCTCCATAAATTAATATAGGTTGGACAAGATTATCATATAAAGTTGTAAATACCTCATAATTCATACCCCCAACTGATTTAAATTTACTAAATATAACTCCCAACGCCCTGCTGGCTGACTTAGCAATAGCTTTAGCAGTGTAATTCAGGTCTAAATGTTCTTCTAACCCAATACCCAAATATTTATAAGAATTAGATACTTCAATGCGTTCAAGCCCACATGTAAAATTAAAACATGATCGTGCCACCGACTTATTACGGTAATGTACAATTTTGGTCTTATTACTGTTAATCTGGATGCGCCATTTTCTACACCATTCACTCACACAATCCAGCATACGTTGAAGTGAAGATTCATCAGGCGCTAACAATGCAATGTCGTCAGCATACAACAGAAGGCTGATCATCTCAGTATCTATCTTTATACCACACCTTAATTCGTTTATTTCGTAAACTAAGTCATTCACAAACACAGAGAATAGTGTTGGCGACAAAACCCAACCTTGTTTTACACCGCTACGTTCCTCAAATTCATCGGTCATTTTACCGTTAATGAATACGCGAGATCGGTTGTTTTCATACAAAGATTTTACAGCCGAGAAAAATTTACCATTAATTCCCAATTTAGGCAGTTTATACCAAAGGCAGTCTCGATTTATGCGATCAAAGGCCTTTAACGCATCGATATAGCAAACGTATGTAGGCAGATTTACAGACTTCCGGTTCTTTATAATGGAGAAAAGGGTATAACTATGGTCGGTTTACTACGGAAACCGTTTTGCTCCACTGCTAATAAATTATTAGATTCTAACCACGTTGAAAATTTTACAGGGAATAGACAAAATTAGGTGAGATGAGCTGGGGGTTTAACGCCGCTTTCAAGAGTATTTCACTTATATCGCGGCTACTAGTATTACGGCAGGGAGAAAGCCCGCAACGCCATGTGGTTATGCATTGCGGTGAAACCTGCGAGCATCGGCTGGAACTAGCGAACCATGGGTGGTACTGCACTGAAATTCAGTGTAGCATTGCACCCAAACCTGACTGCGTGTAGAACAGTTCTCTACTGCAGACAAGGTTGCCGTGTCCCTGGCGGGATTCGACCCCGGACCTCTTGATCCGAAGCCGAACGCGCTAACCACTGCGCTATCCCGCAGGGTCGTTCAGGAGAGAATAAGCGCTACTTGAGCGCTACATTGAACAATCAATATAAGCGCTCGCTGTTATGGACACGGCCCTGTTACACCAGTGTATGAAATAAGATCTGTCCACAAGTCTGGAACATGGTTACTTTTGGGACCGGGCTGGTAACATTAATGGGGTTTTTCTTGAATTTTGCTAATGAATTGACAAAATAACACTTTTGAGCAGGCTGGTTTCCCAGCTTATTCCATACACCGGAGGCTACTGGTGTTGCTACTTGTTGAAAGAAAGGTTTTAATGTGTCACATTTATTGATTCCATCGCAGTCGTATAAGTAGTGGTATTTACCTGGAAGAGAATTGGGATTATATGACAATATCAAATGAGGCACTGGTATTGTGTAACTTACATCTTCGCTTCTTTTCTTTTGCACAGTAATATTCAGATGGATGAAATACAATGTTTGGAAATCAAACATCATCACATATCAATAACTGATTATATCAACCTAAATGGTTAAAATGATGAATTGTCTTTGTTTTTTTACATATGCCTTGAATGGAAATTGTATAAATATGTTTTCATAGCTTGGTTGTTGATAGCATCATAGTGTTTAAAGTTATCATGTTCATCACATGACGATTCGCGCATGTTGGTCTGTCTCTGGATACCATCGTGATCTCAGGTGATTTAGCGAAATAATCGTCTCCTAAATCATCGTAACATCGCGAAAACATCACTGTACTTGTGAAACAGATAAACCACCAAATGGTAGGGGAACATCAGACTATTAAATATGTATAGGCAGAAACTAATAAATTACACCAAAAGACAATCTGATTTGAGATGGCGTGTCCAATAAATAGGTTTGTGTATATTAATTATTGATAAGTACATCATGGAAAGATAGATCGAAATACAGAGATGAAAAACATTTCGAAAAAAGACAAGTCGTTTATCACATACGCATTATTATCCAGGTACTATAGATACAGCCATTCTTTTCCCACTCAGAGTTATTTACGATATACAATATGAAGTTAGTAACATCTGTGGTAAGAGAGCGATGTGCAGTAGATATTACAGATGGTGTTAGTGTTGCTGTCAGTGTGTATACATCTGCTTCTCTTCATACAAGAGAAATACCAGCACTGTCGTTGTCTATGAAGAAGATAGCATTTACTGTTAAGGCGATGACAACGTCATTACAGTTTATGGTTCTATGCCTTCAATTATCACAAATACATGGGGTTGGGCCAACACATACCAGGAGCTTAACTGGTGTACAGGGATGTAAGGAACACTGCCGGACTGAAGTCAAATGTCAGTCTGTATCATTCAATGTGGCCCAACTGCATTGTTCCCTATTCAATGGGATACACAGTCTCTCTGAGCAGGATGGTGATTTCTACTTCCTAATTAAGGTACCATTATATAAATGCCATCTGTTCATTCAGTATGATCAATTAGTACACAATCAACCGCTAAAGAAACGTCACCATTCAAAATGCAAGATATATAATTCAATCCATGAGTTATAAAAATGAAGCAAACAGATATAATAATGTCTTCCAAAGTCAACTAAACACAATTTGAAATTTCAAAACACTATCTGTTCATATTTCTGAGGAACACATGCTTATTTAATCATCTATTTCAAATGTTAAAGGTAGGGTGTGATCATAATCATCATAATTAGTTATTTACGCCGTTTAAATTACACCGCCTAATTAGTGCCGACAGATGATTCCTTGAAGTCACTCAAGCGTATCTGCCAGGTTTGACGTCACTTCCGGCGCTTGGATATCCGCGTACATGATATTTCAACGTTTTAGCACCTTTTTAACTTTTTAACTAACATACTAATATTCATCAAAACTAATAGAATCTTCAAAATATCGATTCCTTAGATATTTAACTTGGTGATTTCGAGAGAAGCGCAGTAAGAGCTCATTGAACGTGTTATGATCGATGTGGACGGTCTCAAGGACCCACTGGGAACTCCAATAACGACCAAGAGCCCCGAAACTCTGCGTTTGTTTTGAACATGCTTAAAAGAAACGTAGAGGTTCGGGGTTCTGGCGGGCGCAGTGCAGTCACCGTTGCAACCCAACGGAAACTCCTTGGATGTATTAGAAACGTAGTGGGAAATTTGTGGATCGAGTTGGAAACGTACTACTTCTGACGAGATATTAATTGGGGTTGCTACTACGCGCCTATTGCGTTCCTATTGCGCTATTACTTCTGTCACGTCTCTTGCGATTCTACTAAGTTCAAAGGGTGTTTAGGGGGTTCACAACAAGTTTGCACTACGTTCAGTTTGCGGTCACTGCTAGATATAACCCCATTACCATAAATAAGTCCACATAAATCATGATGGCTAGAGAGAGACAACGTCTTGTCATTTTAATGGTGTGTGTCGTATAGGCGATAAACTAATGAGCGCGAATCTACCACTGATCGCCGCGCCTACGTGTTGGGTATTCGTTAGCGTACTATGCACGTTGTACGAACTCAGTGAGAACGTAGGAAGAACTTGGCGAACTTGGTATACAGATAAGAGAGTCAAAAGGCCTTTCCGTCAACACATTCAAGTCTAATACCCCCATCACACCAAACCCGTTCTCACTACGTTCTTGTTTTTTTTGGAAAACGGGCTTGAACTGTGCTCGAACTGTGCACAAACGGAGTGGACGTAATGGCAACTGTTTACAAACTTTATGGACGGGCTCGAACTGGGTAAGAACGGAATGGTGCTCCAGAACGTTGAACATGTCCAACGTTCTCCCCGTTCTAAATTTGGACGGAGTAGGAACGTAGTAAAAACGGGATTGCCGTACTAAGAACGGAATTGCCGTATTGCGAACCTACTAAGGACGAGTAAGAACGTTGTGCAGTCGGGACGCGATTGCAATACGTTTGTGCACAGTTTCCACCCAGTCCATGACGTCCTCAGTCAGATCGAACTCGACCGCAGTACGACCATAGTCAGTTGCTCTAACGTCCAAATATGTGTAAATTTAAATTGTTTCGATTGAGTTCTTAGTACGTTCCTACACAGTTATAAAAGTTCGCATTAGGTTGTCATTGCGTTCTACTCGTTGTTAGTACGTTTGCGAAATCTCTACACAG
Source organism: Gibbula magus (assembly GCA_936450465.1). Taxonomy (NCBI): domain Eukaryota; kingdom Metazoa; phylum Mollusca; class Gastropoda; order Trochida; family Trochidae; genus Gibbula; species Gibbula magus. Next base: position 21,450,248 of record OW388304.1, read on the forward strand.
TTCTTACGACGTTGGCAGTACGATGCGAATGAACTGGTATAAATACAGGCGTGTTAATACGTTTATCACTTTGGTTATATTAATGACCAGAGAACCATGAACAGAGTTACTGCTCTCAGTATGTTGAATGTAGGGTTTCTACAGTTTTTGATGGAAGCAGAACAACAGTGGAATTTGGTCTTTGCGCAAGAACAAAGAAAAAGAACAAGAACTTGCTGGGTGAGGACGTGGCTTAAACCTGAGAGGCGAATAGCTGTCGGACATTATCATCAGCTGATGGAGGAGCTCCGCCTAGAAGATCACTTCTTCTTCCTGGGAGGCATGATGTTTTCACCTTGAAGTTCAGAACGGCAATGAGAACGGACAAGAACTTTCTGGGTATTTATAAAAAACGAGGCAGGACGTGACGAGCACGCACTGAGAACGGAATGAGGACGGAGTGAAAACGGAGAGAACTGTCTTAAAACGAGTTAGAACGGTATTGTGCGTATTAAGAACGAGATAGGTCTCGTCAAGAACGACTTAGGACGGAATTGGACTGGCTGAGAACGTTGTGAAATCGAGGTGAACGGTCAATATTATACAATCTAAACGTGGTACAAACTGTCTGAGAACGGCGTAAAGACTAGATGGACGTTCTGAGAACTGTTTGTGAAGGTACTGGGGTCGTTGTTTGATATACAGGAAACAAAAGTTGCTCGTTTCTATCCCGTTCGAGGCCGTTCTACAATATTTTTTGGACGGAGTAGAACGTAGTGAGAACTACCTTGGTGTGACTCAGGCAGAAGTTTATGTATTCGACAACATCTTTTATTAATTAAATATACGTTTTATGATTTTTTAAGTTTAAAAAAAACAAAACGTTTTCAGCTAAAATGTATTTGAACAGACATAAAAATAAAAGTATTTTACTCTGATTATAAATCATTTCCCTATAAACACATTCAAAATCGTTTTGTACGCTGTTAAAATGTGGGGACGTTTCTTTAGCGGTTGAGTGTAGTACATTGTTTTTCTACACTTATGACAATTTTTGAGTTTTTAGATGATATATTGTATTTGTATTTTAAATTTATGTTGCAGGGTTGCAGGTTGCAGTGATGATAGTGTTAACGTTCCTACTGGCTTCGGCTTAAATGAATTTAAAATAGTTTTAGAAAGTTAAACATAGTATGTTGTACTGTGCTTAGGTGAAACTTTCAAATTAAATTACTTTCTATATTCTAAATCTCAACTTAATGTTTGAAAGTTGATTAATGTTCAATGAACAATGTATTGTTTATTTACAAATGTTGACAAGTATAAA